>CM074738.1:5512954-5804940 GCA_037367245.1 Phrynocephalus guinanensis
TTAATGTTGCCTTCAAATGCTTTAAGGTACCCCTCATTACCCTTTTCTTAAATTCAAATATGTCGGGAAATGTACTGGACTGTATATTGCCTGCTCACTTACTGTAAGCCACCTTTGTCCGTTTCGAAGGAGAAATTGAGGGTAAAAATCATCTCTCAAAACTAAAATAAATAAGTGATGCTTATCCAAAACATATGACCAAACCCAAATCTGAACACCCCAGTATATCATTACAATTAACTCCAAAGAAAAGTCAAGCCAAGGCAGATGGGGCTGTCTCTGAAAATTGGTAACACTTCTCATCACCCTTGCATGTGTGAAAACACCCGGAGGGAGAGAGGGAGGAGAGAGGAAGGCTAACCATGACTGTAGGCCTAGGGTCTGATAATATCTCTCTCTCTCTCTCTTCCTTCTCTCTCTCTCTCTCTCTCTCTCCTTCAATCTCTCTCTCTCCCTCTCTCCTCTCTCTCTCTCTCTCTCTGTGTGTGTGTGTGTGTGTGTGTTGTGTGTCGTTTTGGAGTGGTATGGATAGAACACACACTAACAGAGTTCCTATTAGCGCTTGCGCCCTGTTTTTGTCTTCCCAAACCAGGGTTGGTGGATTCTCAATGACCTGAGGGGGGAGGATTGGGTGCTTTGTTTGTTAACTGCATCCTCACATGCCAGGGGACCTACCCCTGCCCTTTTTATACAGTTTTAAAACACATACAAACATACATTATGATTATTCTTTGCGTTTGTTATGTTGTAAAATAGATTATGTGCAATTATTATGTTTCGTTTCTGCTTTTGTTTGTCAACAATGACCGCCCATAGTGACCTTGCTCTCAGATGTGGCAGAAATGATGGTGAAAGAGGAGAGTGAAAAATGGGCTGGAAACTGAACACAAAAAAAAAAATAAGATAATGGCCACTGGTCCCATCATCTCCTGGAAAATAGAAGGGGAAAGAAATGGATGCCATGACCAGAGTACAATTTCCTTGTCACCTTGATCACTGCAGATGGTGACTATCAGCAGTGAAAATTAAAAGACACCTGCTTCTTGGAGGAAAGCAATGGCAGAAACATCACTTTGCTGAGAAAAGGTCCAGATAGTCAAAAGCTATGGTTTTTCCAGTAGTGATTGTATGGAAGTGAGAGCTGGACAATAAAGAAGGCTGATTGCCACAGAATTGATGCTTTTGAAGCTGTGTTGCTGGAGGAGAGTCTTGAGAGTCCCCTGGACTGCAAGGAGATCGAACCTATCCATCCTGAAATCAACCCGTGGATGTTCACTGGAAGGACAGATTTTTGAAAGCTGAAGATCCAATACAGGGGTCCTCAAACTAAGGCCTGACTCTGGCCCCCGGGACCAATTGCAACCCCCCCACCCAACCCCCCTGCTTCCAAGCAAGCCAACCTCCCGCAGCTGCGTTCTATTGCTTAGGCAGTTTGGTGACTATGTCGCTTCCCCCCACTACACCCAGCCACGGCCCAGATGATCGGCATGCTGGCTAGTGGGGCATTCAGAGAGTGGGAGGACCACGTCAAGGTCCCCTCGCTCCACCCCCCCCCATTGCTCAGATGGTCAGGGCACCGGCTGCAGCTAAGCGGGGCAATTTAAAAAGGGAGGGCTGGGGCAAGGTCTCCTCACTCCCTCTGTGGCCCTGGGGGTAGGCCCCCAACCCTGCTCCTCCACCCTGCCCACCTGCCTTACCATGTGTGGCCACGCCTGTATTTATTGTGGTTGTGAGTAAGGAAGGGGCAGGCAGAGGCAGCGCCAGCCAGCCTTCTGAGCCGGAGCAGCCATGGCAGTGGATCGACAGAGGGATGGATGTTGAGTGACCAAGGGGAAACGGACCTACTGCTGCCCACCAGCCCCCTCTGAGCTGCTGCCTTGCTCCATGGAGCGGGGTGGGGATGAGGGAGCCCAGCCATGGCCGGAGGCTGAGGATGCCAACCAACACCACTGGGTTAGAGACCAGTGAGGAGGAGGTGGCGGAGAAAGAAGAGAAGGGAAGGGAAGGCCAATGGTGGCCCTGGGCCTGTTTCCTGGGAGGCTGGCGGGGCTGCCATTTGTCCCCGGTTGGGTGATGGGCAGGCTGACGAGCCAAGAGAGCACCACAGCCTGGCTGGCTCGGCCAGTGAGCGGGCTGCAGGTGGCTTTGGGCATGCCTTCCTGCCTCCCATTCCCTCCTTCCCAGTCCTTGCTCCCCCCCCCTCCCTCACTTGCAGTGCACCAAGTCAGGCCAGGCCAGGCCAGGCCAAGAGAGGAGGCAACTTTCCCTCCGGGGAGCAGCGAAGGTGTGATGGCCAGGGGCACACAGCTGGATCTGTGCGGAGTGGAGCCAGCCTTGCTACCCTCCTCATTCTGAGTGGCTGCCCAAAAGGTGATGAGGGCCTGAGTTTGCCTGGGCTGCTGCCTCCTTCCTTCCTTCCTTCCTTCTTCCTTCCGAAGAAAGGAAGGAAGGAAGGAAGGAAGGAAGGAGAGCCGCTCCAGCCGCTGCCACTGGAGGAGGAGGAGGAGGAGGAGGAGGAGGAGGAGGAGGAGGAGGCGCAGGCAGAGGGATCCCAGTGGTGGCACTTCAGGGTGGTGATCTAGAGCAGGAGGCGTTGCTGGGGCCCCGGAGACACAATGATCATGGGCCCAATCGTGGGGGTTCTGCCCATTTGCCCCTCCCACCCCCTTTTTTCCTATCTCGGCCTTTTTTTTTCTTTATAGGGGGGGGCAGGGATGTAGTCTGGGCCCCCAGTGGTGTCTGGATGGTGGTGGACCGGCCTGCTGTTTGAAAAACTTTGAGACCCCTGCTCCAATACTTCAGCCACCTGATGAGGAGAGAGGAATCCTTGAAAAATTCCCTGATGTTGGGAAAGATTGAAGGCAAAAGGAAAAAGGGACGGCAAAGAATAAGATGGTTGGATGGTGTTATCAATGCCACCAACATGGATTTGACCAAACCCTGGGAGGCAGTGGAAGACAGAAGGGCCTGGTGTGCTCGGGTCCATGTGGTCACGAAGAATTGGACATGACTGAACAACAGCAACAAATAAATAAATAAATAAATAAATAAATAAATAAATAAATAAATAAATAAATAAATGTCCTTCCATTTCCTTTCTGTGACTTTGATGCCAGCTGGGCAGAATGCAAACAAAAATTTGAAACTACCGTATTTCATTAATTGCAAAACCCTCGTCCTTGCATTTGCCCATCTAAAAAGGTTCACGATTTTTTAAAATTTATTTTGTTTCCCTTGGGGCTCATCTGCAACATGACACTTTCCTTAACACAGGAAAATAAAAGTTTAAAATAAAGCCTCTGTTCCATGTCTCATTTTCATAATACCTTATTCGATTGTCTTTCCCCCTATAAAAATATAGAAAGATGAACACATCCTTCAAAGGGAGGGGGGTTCTGCACAAGACTTCCTCTGTTATTCTTCCAAAATCTGAAATACATGATACCCTCGCAAGAGGTAAATTTCACTATAAATCTCATCCTATTCTGCCAAACAATTAAAAATGGTGACAAGCCATTGTCCTGGGATGGATGGGGGAGGAAGCAAAGTCTAAAGAGACATCAGACATCCTAACAAAGTACTGTCAAATGATGTTGACAGAGACTTGTGTTCAAGAAAAGATGTATGAACATCTTATGCAACACAGAAAGGGGTAGAGTTGCAGGAAGGAGGAAAGGATAGCAATTCGTGCCAACGAAGCGATGCAGGAAATTAGAAAAAAAACAGGAAGGCAGATGGATAGAGAAAGGGTACACCTTCGTTAATAATAAGGACAATTTCTCAACTAATTACAAAAAGTCATAAAGCTTGTTAAAAAGCAAGCTTTATCTCTTCTCCCTCCCCCTTCTATCTGCTATTCATGGTCTCGAAAAGACAAGTTTCTCCCATCTGTCAGCCAAAGCCAAAGAGCCCTAATTAATGCATGTGTACAGAATGTACGCAGTCCGCTCCATTCAGCACAGGCAGGCGTGCTAGCCACACAAATCAGCCTGTGAATGGGCTGTGTTAGAGGGCCATGGATTTTATTGTGTCTTGCTAATGAATTTAGATTGCATCTGGTCGTGCCAAGTAATAGGTACAAGGCTGAGCTGCCAAAGAACTTTTGTGTGCTCGTAAGTGGTTAGCAAACACATGTTTGGGGGATGAGGAAGAGCAGGGACGGGGTGGGGAATAAGACGGCTAGCCAGGGAAAGTGGCAGCAACAGGCAGCTGGGAAGGATTCAGAGCATGGAGGACAGTCAGTGCTTCTTTTGCTTTGAACATAATTGATTTGAGTCATACTTCTATTCCATCCTTCAGCAGTTAAAAGCAAGCTTCTGCAGAACTTGTCATAAGGCAAAGGAGTATGAAATCTGAGTATGGAAGGAGGGGAAGACTCCTGATGATTGAGCCAGAGGTGATACCCCATTGTTCTTGAATGCAGACTGCTAACACGGCGAAGAGGGGGTTGCTGATTCTGTTGAAACAAAGGTGTGGATGTATCCGCTTAGATCCTGCCCCTTCTCGCTCTGTCCTTCTCGCTCTAGAGCTTCTCTGTCCTTCTCGCTCTAGAGCTCGCTTCTGCCCTTCTCGCTCTAGAGCCTCTGCAAGTTTGTCCATTGCATTGGCAGAACAAACAGGGCTCTTCATTGGGTTAAAGCAAAACTTGTCTGTCTGCACCTATGAAATCTAGAAGCAGACACAGAATGTATTTTTTTACCTTGTTTCTTTCCAGTTGAAAAGGTGTGCATGTGTGTGTTGTGTCATTATAGTCGTGACCGACTCTTTGTGACTAGCTATTTATAAATCTCCTGAGCACTTGCTATTAGGATTTGCTCTAGCGCAAGCCTGCACTGCAGCAGTTTTCTCTATGTCTGTCCGAAACCCTCAACTCACATTTTCATTCCCCACATTCCATTGCATGCAGGTTTATAAAATAATATAATTAGGAATAAAATTTAGGGTTAGATGTGTAGATTAATATGTTATAAATCAGCAAGGGAAATATTCTATTAGGGATGAGCCCGTTTGCGGCATATTAGGCAGGAGGATTTTGTTATATAGAGACGTTGACAATATATTAAGTTAATAGAGCTTGTGTCTCTGTGTGGCATGTGTGATTTTCATTGGAAGGGTCTGTGTTCTGCTGGAGCAGATTCAGATTCTGTTCTTCTTTGAGTCTGTAGGCAGCATGAACTGTGGGTGTTGTGGAAGAAGTAGGCACTTAGGGAAGGCTGCAGGAATGCTGCCTGCACCCTCAGCAGCAACTTCTGTTTGAGAAGAGTGGAAGAGGGAGAAGAAGAAAACACAGCCTACAACTTCTCTTAGGATTCCTCCAAACAAAATCTGTCATTCAATTGCCTTGTTTAACATTGAGCCTATGAAAGAACAGCAAGCGCCTGGGCAGGGTGTTATGTGTCTCTGCCAAGGAGCTGGCAGAGTCTCTGGTTCCAGGGAAGGCAGATAGAAGTGGACCTCAGATATGTTCCAGTGATGCCTTAGTCTTGCACAAAGACAAGGGGGCAAAAAAGATGGCAAAGGCATTTTTTCTCTCCTAAAAGCTGATGAGCAAATGAAGTGTGTGGGGGGGGGGGGGGCAGGCACATGGCTTTCTTCTTATGAAGGGTGCAAGTCTTCAGAGGGCAGAGCTCTTTCATCAATATCACTGAAGTAGGAGCAGAAGCTACTGTGATGAGAATGACCCAAATGAGGGGCATGTTCAACTCCTTTATACCTAGAACTTGAAGGGAAGCACCAACCATTTGGACAGATGAAATAATCCCCAAAGATAAGTTGCCTGCTAAATATAGGACGCCAAAAGTTCTTTGTCTACAGCTGCCATGATCATTGGCTATGCAAAGCAAGGGCTTTTGGAAACTGGAAGTTCAAGTCCCATATAGAATGATACAGATTGCAGTTATTCAGGCATATTTTTGGAACCCTGATCCTTCTAATAGGAGCAGTGATGTAAAGCTACATTTGGAAGTGCAAGTGTTCCTCCTGGCAACCCAATAGCCAGATGCTCTGTTCAAGGGCCGAGGAAGTGTTTGTGTGTGGGAGAATTAAATGTCCTGGCCTGGCATATGCACTGCATCACTTTAAAAAAAGAACCCAACCAGAAAACATTATCTTGGAAGTGGGAGGAGATAGGAGTGGGCAAGGAGGGGAAAAATTTTGTTTGCTTTTAATCATCACCACCATTTTAGAACTATACAGTGCTGGAAGCCACCCTATGCATCATGGAATCCAGACCCTGTCAAGGAGGCGCAGTGGGGAATTGAACTCCCAACCTCTGGCTCTGTAGCCAGATGCCTAAACCAAGAGATCTTTAAAAACATGGCTCTCCAGGCAGGCTTTTCCGAGCCACTATCACCTTAGCTGCCAACCTACGAATCTAAATCCATCCCGCTATTGGAACCTTTGCTTTAGCATATTATAGTGTTGTTCTTGATGTTGTAGGTGTTATGATAACAGATTTTAGATGGTCTGTGAAGATTCTCAGTCATCCAGGTGAGCTTATCTGGAAGTTGAGTCATGGCTACCAGACTTCTTTTTCTTGAGAGACAGAAACGTTTCACTGCTCATCCAAACAGCTTCTTCAGTTTTAGATTTTCGATTTTTACATTGTTTCTCTTGACAGGCTCCTATAAGATTTAATTTATTTGTGTTAATTTAAGATTCCTTATGTTGCTGTTTATTTTATTTCTGTTCTCATTTTGACTGTTGTAAACCCAGAGTTGATGCCTGGCCAGATTGGCAGGGTACAGACAAACAGACAAACAGACAAACAGATAAACAAACAAATAAACCACTGGTCTGTTGCTTCTTGCCTGACTCTTGACCTGATCTTTAAGAGAAAAGGAAACCAAAATGCCTGGAGGATCTGATTAATTGTTTAAATTGCCAATATCCTCAAATGGCCCTCTTCTTAAGCCTCTTCACTATATTTTTTTTTAATTTTTTTTGTTTATTTATTTATTGATGGACAATAAGTAACAATATAGAAAAAGTAGAAAAGATCTAACGAAGATCCAACAAAGAAATCCGGAAAAGAAAACACTTAACCCGAAACCTATAAAAGAGAAAGCACAGAAAAGTACAAAAAGAAACAAAGTCACCCACCCTCATATGTGCATTGGTACCTCCAGATAAATTCAATAAAGTATCATATATTCTGACGTGCTGTTTGTATCAAACTTCTCCCAACAGACTCGGTTTTTCCACTAAATTATTTAAATATTCTTGAAATTTTTTCCATCCTGATTCCAGATTAGCATCAAATTTCTTACACCATCTCCGGCTTCTGTCCCCTAGATCATAATATCTTTTTAATCTAACTCTCCAGTCATTAATATCCGGTATTTTTACAATCTTTCCACGTATTGGCTATCTCCACTCTCGCTGCCACAGTAGCATGTAACATGAGTTTCCTATCTATGGTTTTTATTTCATCCCCCATAATACTTAATAGGAGGCATTCTGGTTCTTTCTTAAATTGGTATTTTAAAATTTTCTTTAATTCCGAATAAATGTTGTCCCAAAATATTTTAATCAAACTACAGGACCACCACATATGTATAAATGTTCCTGTATCTTTCTTACACCTCCAACATATGCTACTTTGATTTTTGTATATTTTTGCCAGTTTCTGGGGGGTAAGGTACCATTTGTATAACATTTTATAAACGTTTTCCTTAATATCCATATTTGATGTTAGTTTCAAATCAGTTTTCCATAATCTTTCCCATTTATTTAAATTAATATTTCTTCCAAATACTTGAGCCCACTTTACCATAGTTTCTTTTATCTGTTCCTCCTTAGTATCCCACTCCAGCAACAGATTATAAAAAATTTTTAATATATTTTTCTTTTCCCTGCAGTGTCCCTTCAAATTTCGTGATTTGTTTTTCGAATCCAACTTTTAAGTCTTCTTGAAATTTATGATTAATTTGATGGTACTCCAACCAGGTGTTTAAATGTCTCTTTATCTTTTCATAGTTTTTGAGCTTTAATTCCCCTTTTTTTTTCTTCAAGGAGCTGTTTGTAGGTGGGCCATCCTATCTCCATATTAATTTTTCTTAAAGTAAGGTATTCCAAAGGTGAGCACCACCACGGAGTTTTTGGTTCTAGAATGCCTTTGTATTTATACCATACTTTTAATAAAGAACGGCGAATTAAATGCTTATTAAACTCCTTGTTGTACTTCATTTTTTTCACAAAGCATATAATAGTGCCAACCAGAATGTAGCCCATATCCTTCCAGATCTAACACTTCTGTATCCTCCAACTTTACCCAATCTCTCAACCACCAGAGGGCCGCTGCATTATGATATAGTTCCATATCTGGAAGTCCCAAACCTCCTCTATCCTTGTGGTCAATTAGTATTTTATACTTTATCCTTGGTCTTTTCCCCCTCCACACAAACTTCGAAATTTCCCTCCTCCAGTCGTTAAAGCAACTGGCACCCCCTAAAATGGGTAAATTTTGAAACAAAAAAATTAATTTGGGAAGAACCGTCATTTTTATTATAGATATCCTCCCCAATAGGGAGAAATTCATCTTCCCCCCAAAAGTCCAGGTTTCTTTTTATCTCTTTCCACACTTGTTGATAGTTTTCTTGAACTAGATTTATATTTTTATCCGCGATAATAACTCCTAGGTATTTCATTTTTTTAACAATTTTAATTCCCGTCTTTTCTTCCAGCTCTGCTCTATCCTTAATTTCCATATTCTTAACTATTAAGTTTGACTTTTGGTAGTTGATCTTTAACCCCGCGATTCTCCCAAATTGTCTAATTTCTTCTAATACTTTGGGTACACTTACTTGTGGGTCTTCCAGTGTGAAAATTATATCATCAGCGTAAGCCCTCAATTTATACTGATGTTTACCAATCGTTATCCCTTTAATTTCGTGGTTTATTCTTATTCTTTGCAGGAGTGGTTCCAGAGTCAAAATAAAAAGTAATGGGGATAAAGGGCACCCCTGGCGTGTGCCTCTCCCTATCTTTATTGGTTCAGTGACTCTTCCATTAATTATAATATTTGCCTTTTGCACCGAATATATTGCTGTGATCGCATTCTGAAATTTGGGGCCCATTTGTAAAGTTTCTGTTGTTTTTTTTAAAAATTTCCATGAGACCCGATCGAATGCCTTTTCGGCGTCCACTGCTAACAACGCTGCCGTCTTACCCCTGTTGAATTCTAAGCATTCCATAATGTCTATGATATTCCTTATATTGTCTTTTATCTGCCTGCCCTTTAAAAAGCCTGATTGGTTTTTATGTATAATTTCATCTAATATTAATTTCATCCTTTTTGCCAGTATATTGGAAAAAATTTTGTAATCTGTATTTAGTAAAGAAATTGGTCGAAAATCGGCCGAAGTTGGAATTCCTTTCTTTTGTTTGGGGATTAATACTATGTGTGCCTCTTGCCATGAACTCGGGATTTTACCTGTTTCTAAAATATTGTTTATAATTTCTTTTAAATTAATAAAGAATGTGTCATCCATAACCTTATAAAGTTCAATCGGGAGCCCATCGGGGCCTGGGGCCTTACCCGTCTTCATATCTGAAACCACATATTTAATTTCTGCTACATTAGTTGGTTCGTTTAATTTCCTGATCAATTCCTGCTTTATCTTTACTTTTTTCAAAAGGTTTTCATATATTCCTAAATTTTCAAATTCTTCTTGATCTTCTGTATACAGTTTTTGATAGAAGGTGCCAATTTCCTTGCTAATTTCCTTTTGATTAATAACAATATTCTCTCCTACCTTCAATTTATTTATTATCTTTTCTAGTTTTCTCTCTTTCAGCTGCCACGACAGGAATTTGCCTGGTTTATTGGCTTCATTAAAAAATTTATATTTCCAGAAGATATTTTCTCGTTCCATTTCTTTATCTACTATGAATTCATATTCATTCCTTAGTATTTTTAATTCCTTTAATATCTTATCTCTCTTTCCTTTTTTTGTCCATACTTCCTTTTCCTTCCTTTTAATTTCCGTTTCCAAATCTTTTTTCTTTTTCTCTTTTTGTTTCTTATCCCTGGCATTCTTACAGATAAAGAAACCCCTCATCACACACTTTCCCGCGTCCCATACTATGTTTTCATCACAACCTTTATTGGCATTATCTTTCTGATATTGAGTCCATATCTTTCTTGCTTCCTCAATAATTTTTTCATTTTTCAGTAGAGATGTATTTAACGCCCATCTTTTTTTTCTATTTAACTCTTTGGGGAATATAGATAGAGTAACCGGGTTATGATCAGAGAAAATTTTTGGTCTAATCTCGGTTTTTTCCGCTCTTATTGTTAACTGCTTAGAGATCCAAATCTGGTCTATTCTCGATGCTGTTCTCTTTGATTGTGAGTAAAACGTAAATTCTTTTCTAACTGGATTTTTAAATCTCCATATGTCCACCAGATTCAAATTTTCATATAGGTCTACAAAACTTTTTGGCAAGATTTTCCTACCTTGAGATTGCGTATCTGAAAATCTGTCTATTTCCGGCTCCATCACTCCATTAAAATCCCCCATCATAATTACCTTCGAATTATTAAATTCTAACAATTTTTTTTCTAAATCTCTGAAAAATAATGCTTTGGCTCCGTTAGGAGCGTACACTCCCACTAAAATAATTTCTTCTCCTTCATTAATAATTTTAATCATAATCAATCTTCCCTTCTCATCTGACCATAGAAATTGGGGTTCCCACTTCGCTTTAACATAGATCACTATCCCTCTTTTCTTTTTTTGATCGGCTGATATAAACTCCTCCCCTAATTTCGGATTCTTAAGAACTCTTACATGTTTTTGATTTATGTGGGTCTCCCTGCAAACAAATTATGTCCCATTGTTGTCTCCTTAGGTTGTGTGTTATTCTGTTTCTCTTCTTTTTATTATTTAATCCATTCACATTAAACGAAATTATTTTAATTTGTGACATTCAGAACAAAATTTTATTATTATAAATGTTAAATCTAAAATGGTTAAATCTAGACTCTTGAGACAAAAAAAAAGGGAGAATCTAAAAGGAGAGACTGTTCAATTGGTCTGCTCGATCAAATATACTTAGTAAATACCCTTTACAACTAAAGAAAGAAATATTTAAACTACAGTTCTTATATTATTGTTGTTTTGGATTCCGCTGCTTCTCCCGTCTCTTTTAGCTGGGTATCTTCCTCTTGTTCTTCTTCTGAGCTCTCTGAAAAGTTGTCTTGTTGTTCTTGCGTGGCTAAATTCTTTGGGGTTTTCCCCCCCCCCCCAGCTCCTGCCAGTACTTCCTCCAGAAAATCTTGGCTTCTGTCTCTGTCTCCAATCTCTTTTTTTTCCCTTTATAGAAGAAAGATAAGCCTTTAGGGTATTCCCATCTGAAAGAAATTTTTTTTCTCCTCAAGGCGTTGGTCAGGAAGGAATAATTTTGTCTTCTTTTCAGTAATCGAGGGGGGATTTCTTTTAGTATATAAACCTCCGTTTGATCTATGACTAATCTTTTTTTGGCCTTTATTTGTAGGATCTTGTCTTTCAACCAAGTTGAATAGAATGTGACCAAGCAGTCTCCTGGCCAGTTGTTCACCTTTGCTTTCCTCGAGCTAACCCTGAAGGCCTTTTCTATGTGTCCTTCTATTTCTGCCTCTTCCATATTCAGCCACCTTGAAAGTTTTTCTGCCAACAATTTCTTTATATCCTCTCCTTCCGATTCAGGAATATTTCTAAATCTCAGAATTTTTTCTTTAGATTTCATTTGTAACATTGCAAGCGCATCTAAGGAGGCTTCCTGAATAGCTTTATGGTCTTCCAATTCTTTTTTTTGCTTTTTCCAGGTCTTTCTTCAACTCTTTCCTATCCTTAGAGGCTTTTTTAAGAGTGTCCTCCATATTTTTATTCTTTTTCTGAAGTTCCTGTATCTGGCTTTCTCCCAGTTGGTCTTTTTCTCTATTCGCTGCCTCTATCAATTTATTCTTTAATTCTTCCTTTTCTTTTTGATCAGCAGCTGCTCTTTCTTCCAGTTTATCCAACCTGTATTCCACTTTTGAGATCCTCTCATTAAGGTCATTCTTAATTTCTGCCATATCCTTTTTCAAATCTCCAATGTCCATTTTTAAGCTGAGTATTAGATCTTTCAGATCTTTAAAGTCTTTGTTTTCCCTAGTGTCCAAATCAATTTCAGGCAAAGAACCCTTCCTGTGCTTCGTATCTGGCCCCATTGATGGGGTTTTTAGCTTGGATGCCATTCTAGGGTCCTGTTCTAACTAGTAGTCCTTCTTTAATATAGCTTTTATACTTCGTCCACTAGATGTCAGTAACAGCTGTACAAACACTACTACTCGTTGTTTCCCTTCCAACTATCAGCTTCCTGGAGGAGACGCTGAGTCATGCCTCCGCCCGTGTGTCTCCCATTATTCTTGAAAAGACGCCAAAGGTCCCCGTCTGCAGCAGGTAATCTCTCTTCCTTTCTCAGTGGAGTGCCTTTTCTCTCTTCTTCCCCGTCTCTGTGTTGTTTTAACTTTGCCTCCCACTGGATTTCGTTGCCTCCCACCGCTCTTCCTTCTCTTCAACAATTTGGGACAGATGGTGCTTTAAAATCACAAAGCTCTCTCCCCTCTTCTCCACTTGTCTGTTTGGGTCCTCTTCATTGAATTTATCTCCTGTTTAATTCTCTCTCTGTTACACCTTCAACCTTCAGCCATAAATCTAACTCTGCAGCTGTAGTTTCCTACGGTTAACTCCTTCCTCTTCTCATTCACCTCTTACTTTAGCTATTTTGCAGGGGTTTATAAATTATCTCCACCAGCTGCAAGAGTATTTCTCCGTTTTATATAGTTCTCAGGAATTTTACCTTGGATAGCCGTGTCTGCTCTTAGGCTTATTCTGCTGAGAGTCTGTTGTAGGTTGTCTCAGTGTTCCGGACTCCCCTCTGCTCTTCACTATATTGGCAAATTGACAGTGGGCTGTTTTGAACCTAATAGGGTTGCTTGAGGTCTGTATGCCATTGAGATGTGAAGATGGCACACCTAACCACTTGATTCAGTCAAGTTATTCTGAAACAGCTGTGTATAGAAGCTGAAAGATTCAATCAGATGGAATCATCCATATCAATAAATACACAGCATGTGTTTGGACAGTGAATGCCTTGTAACTGCCTAGTCAAGAGCAAACCACCCTTAAAAACCTTTACATTATAGCAGGAATAACTTGCAACAATATAGTGTTCTGAGGAATACCTATTACACACGGGCATGAAATGGAAATATAGCAGGGTTTTTTGTTTGTTTCTTTAGTGGTTTTTGTTTCATTTCATTGCTAAACAATTTCTAAAGTGGTTTTGTAACAAAATGAAATGAAATGAAATGCTCCCTGGGTCCTAGAGGCACCAAAATGGCAGGGTAGCTTCCTCAAGCTCTTCCCTGTAAGCTCCCAAAATCTGGAGAGGTTTTGGGTTCAGGGGGCTGAGTTATTAAACTCCAAAGGGGGTGCCCCTAGGGGAAAAAAATTTAGTCAGAAGCAGCTAATCCCTTGTCCACAGGGGGGCTATTATCAGTTTAGTTCCGAACTTCTGGCTCAATTAGAATGATTTTTTCCTAGGGGGTGTCCCTTTGGAGTTTAATAATTCAACCCACTGAAACCCAAAACTCTCCAAATTTGGGGGGAGCCTACAGGGAAGAGCTTGAGGAAGCTAACCCTGCCATTTCCACACTGAAACATGCCTCCAATTTTTGAGTACATCATGATTTGTTATGTTTATGTATTCAGAAATAAATATTGACACCAAAATGGCAGCGGAGCTTCGTCAAGCTATTCCCCGTAAGCCCCCCAAATTTGGGGGGGGGGGTGTTCAGGGGGCTGAGTTATTAAGCTCCAAAGGTGGTCCCCATAGCTAACTGCCAGAGTGTGTACATCGCACATCAGCAATACAGGGTTTAATTGGGGTTAAGCTGCTTAAATTAACCCCTATATTGGTTACGTGCGCCGTACACACTCTGGCAATTAGCTATGGGGACCCCCTTTGGAGTTTAATAACTCAACCCCCTGACCCCCAAACCTCTCCAAATTTGGGGGACTTACAGGGAAGAGTCCAATGAAGCTCCCCTGCCATTTTGGTGTTGATACATTGCTGCAAACCCTATTTTTGAGTACATAAAAACAGGGTTCACACTTCACAGCAATGTATCAGCATGAAAATAACTTCATTGGACTCTTCCCTGTAAGCCCCTCAAATTTGGAGAGGTTTTGGGGGTCAAGGGGCTGAGTTATTAAATTCTAGAGATGGTCTCCTAGGAAAACATCATTCTAATTAAATTGGGAAACCACAATATCCACCACCACCACCTGCAGGTGAGCAAATTGTGGCATGGCTTCCTTTAATTAGGATGATTTTTCCTAGGGGTACCCCCTTTGGATTTTAATAACTCAGCCCCACATCTCCAAATTTGGGGGCTTACAGGGAAGAGCTTGAGGAATCTCCCCTCATTTTGGTTCCTCTAGGATGAATTGTTTCATTCCTAGAGGGGGGGGATGGTATTTTGTGGGAGTTTGAGGATCTGCCGGCCTGGCCTCCAGTCTCCGAATATGAAATTAAATCCCACATTGCTCGCTTAAAAGTAGGTAAAGCACCATGGTTGGATGGTTTGCCTCCTGAACTTTTAAAAGAAAATATTGACTGGAGAGATCCCTTTCTTGCAATATTGTTTACCTATAATGACTCCACAGCTCTTGTTCCCTTAAAATGAAATACAACAATAGTGGTACCTTTAGTCAAAAAAGGACAAAAAGATGAGCCTGCAAATTATCGCCCCATTAGTCTCTTAAACATATGCAGCAAATTATGTGCTTATCATATTCAGGATAGATTTGAGACCTGGTTGGATGAAGAAAATAGGATTGCTGTACAGCAAGCAGTCTTTAGAGAGTGTAGATCTACTCTGGACCATTGTCTTATTATTCAACACCTTATAGAGAAATATGCAGCAAAGTGTCCAACTTCATTATATGCTGCATATAATGCGCTGCCTTTGACTTTGTTTCAACCTAGAAACTATGGGCCAACTTAGAAACCACTTCGGTAGATAAACAATTACTTTCATTGTTGTGTGTGTGCTGCATGACAATACCAATCTCAAGGTTAGGCTTAATAGAAAAGGAAACTTATCAGATCTGATTAACACCTATAGAGGAGTCAGACAGGGCTGCTTACTGGGCCTCTCATTGTTTAACTTTTACATAAACAATATAGTAGAACATCTGAGCTCTCCCAGTCTTCACCCTCCAAAATTACAACAAAGACATAATTCTCTCCTTCTATATGTGGATGACACTGTGCTTTTAGCTAGAACACTGGTTGGCCTCAAGAGAGCATTTAAGAAATTTGCAGACTTCTGCAAAATGAAGGAATTAGAAATAAATTATCAAAAGACCAAAATCATGGCCTTTAGCAGAAGACAAAAGAAAAGGTCCTGGTCTATTAATGGGCATTCCTTCAAATAGGTTTCCCACTTTAAATACCTAGGTATGGCCCTTCAATCTACTGGGGCCAGAAATGGCCTTATACAATATGCAGCTAACCAGGGTGAAAGAACAGCAAATGTCATCAAGTTTCTACCACTTCAAAGGGGGGGGGGCGCTATATTCCAGCAGCCCTAAAACACTTCCAGACAAAGGTGGTCAGCCAAATGCTCTATGGCACCTTCATAGGGCCTCCATCTTACAATTTTGACCTCATAGAGTGGGTCCAATGTAAATTCCTTAGAGCAATCCTATAAGTCCCAAGATGTGTAACATGCACAAATTTGTTTAGAGACAGTCTTGCTATCAATGATAGCTAAAATTTTGCTGGCCTCTCTCTAGTATTGGCTTAAAATAAATTTTCAACTGCCGGGATTAACTCATCTATTCTTAGCAGGCAACTTCCAATCTAAGTGGCTAAAATTGGTCCTAAATAAATTGCAAACTATGGGTCTTTCTTCTCAATCAATCTTGGGTATGCAATGGGATTAAGTGAAATCAGCCCGTAAAGAGAAAATAATGGACTTGGAGAGACAGACAGATAAGCATAAATATCGCCTACTCCCCATGGCCTATGTATCACAGCTGGAGACATACAAGTTTAGAAAAGCCTTTACTTTGGCCAGGTGTGAAGCTTTCACTTCTGTGGTGTTGGAAGGGAGATTTAAGAGCATCCCAAAGGAACAGAGAATCTGCCCTTGTGGCTCTGACGATACAGAATCAATCAGGCATATGATGCTCAGGTGCAGTAGGCATAATAAGATCCAAGCAAAGTACATCATACCTCTTGTACAAGATATGGCATTCCAATCGGACTTGGACTATTGTAACCAATTGCTAATTGACCAAAGTTGGACTACTACTGAATTGGTGGCGAAATTTTGGGCGGCATGTCACAGCAGCCAGAGTAGATAGCTAAATTCTTAAACATTGGTTTTATATTGCTATATATTGCTACAACTACTGTCTTAAAATATTGTTATGCCTTATATGTTTTATATAAGTCACTGTAGTATACACCATTTTTAAAATTTCCAACTAATGTCAAGCATATTACATTTTATTTTATTCTATTTTATCTTATGTTTCACTTGATGTCATAACAATAAACCTACCTGGTGTTTAGTTTCATTTCGTGATGAAATGCATCCTACTGTTTCATTATGTAATTTGTTACATAATAAAATGACGAAACAGCATTTCATTTTTCATTTTTCATTTTTTCATTTTGTGCCCATCTCTAATACCTCCTATGAGGATTGCAGCTAAGCTCAGAGGGAAGACAGGAGTCCAAGGAGGGTGCCTGATGATGCCATAGGTTCTGCTACTCAAAAAACTCTGAGGTTTCAAACCCATAAAACCTGGGTCCTCAATACCTTTGTTATGGATGAAATTGGTATTTATTAGAGATGGGCGCAAATTTAAAAAATGGTGATTCATTTTGATTTGTGATTCATCAAGTTTGAATAAACACAACAAATTTTCAAAAAATTCTGATAAATTTGACAATTGTGAAGATTCTCAGTCATCCAGGTGTTGTTATCTGGAAGCTAAGTCATGGCAACTGGACTTCTTTTCTTGAGAGATTGAAATGAAACTTTCAATCTCTCAAGAAAAGAAGTCCACTTGCCATGACTCAATGTCTGGATAATTTTGATGATGTTTTTTTACTTTAAAACCCTATAAACCTAGAGGCACCAAAATTTGTAGGGAACTGGTTCTTCAGACATCTGAATTATACAACGACAAAGCAGGCCCCCCAGTTTAGGAGAGCCGGAGGAAGCTTCTCTGAAAGTTTCGTGTCCCTAGGGCCTGTGGGGGCGGGGGGGCATTTTATAGCCTGATGAATTGATGACTCAACCCCCGCCCCACTAAAAATTCACTGATTCATATTTGTCAGGGAATCAACAAATTAGTGATTTTTGATGAATTTTCAATTTGCTTTTTAATTTGTGCCCATCTCTAGTGTTTATATATTTTTCATGCTATTGCCACACACAAAGGGGCCCATCAGGCAGGGTTGGCAGGGAGGTAGCCCCGCCCACCGCATCTGCATAAGGAAACTCTTAAGAAAGCTCTAGCTATCAGCAATCCTCGCACAGTTCGTATCTCGCAAGTTTCATTGGGCACCAGCCAAAACCATCCAAACATCCCAGCAAAGGGATTCGGTGCCAGTCCACTTGGCCCCTGTCACTGCTGTTCCTTTTTCATCCTGGCTGTCCCTGCTGAGCTGCTCTGAGTTTGCAAAGAATCAAAGACGTCCCATCCGCATTGCAACTTCCGGCTGGCAGTAATACAATATCAAACTTTCAAGAGGGACTTTTTCTTAGCCTCCACCTCTTGGCCCCTGGTGTTCCCCTGGTTGTCTCCCATTTAAGTCCTAACCAGTCCTACTTATTTTATGTGGAAAGGTCTGGAGAGTTGCAAATTTAGCTAATCAGAGGGAAAAGTGCTAGGCAAAGTCAACTGTCAATGGTCTGATTTAACGCAAGGCCTAATTCCCTCTTTCTCCACCCTTTGAAATCCTTCTGCCTTGTGGAACAAGAAAAGGGCTGATTGCATTTAATCCCCCACAGCTGATTCCAAGCGAGTCATCCTTCCCCCCCCCCACCAGCCAACTCCCCTCCCCCTCTCCTTTCAAGGCCTGGTAGAATAATTTAGCGTAGCTAGCCTCCACAGCTCTCTGCTTCCAATCACTCTTTCGCACATTATGATTGATAATTGGTTCGGCTGTTTCCAGAGCAGGTGTGTCTTAGCATATTAATTGCTTTCATTCACACTTTTCGAAAGGTGTTAATTACTTCAAATGAAGTGAAGGGGTCCTCCCTCTTGTTGCAGGGTGCCTGCTGTTTGGCAGCTCAGAATATAGCCCTATAGTCATTACTCGGGGAGTGGAGGGGGGGTGAGGAGGGCCCTGGGAGACATTTGGAAGAGACAGATGGAGAGGCATCTTCCTACATTGCAGGGAGACAGGTGCGGGGGGGGGGGAGAGATTTGCCAATGGTCATCTCAGAGGGAGGGGGTATGAGCAGCCACAAAGGCTCACACTTCTTCTGCATTGAGCAAGCATCAACTTGACACTGTGGCACAGACAGGTTCAGGGATATGACAGTGTCCTACCCCCAGGGTGCTCTAGGTGGGAAATCTTTCTGGCATATTGTCGCCACACTAATTTGAGAGAGAGAGAGAGAGAGAGAGAGAGAGAGAGGAGGAGGAGGAGGAGGAGGGTTCCAATCATCCACAAAGAGGAGGGGGTGGCTATCATGTCCTGAAAGTGTTCACCTCTTTTGTCCCCCTTGCCATCTGTTTCCAGAGAGGTGTCAACTTCATTTACATTGTAACAGCAACTGGGTCCTTAAGGCACTTTTTCTGCTTGTGGGCCAGCCTTACCGGAAAAGGTGCCAGGATTTGGAAAAGCTACTGTTTTGGACTACCACTCTGAGAATTGACCACCACTCCTACAGCTCCCATCACTCATGCTGTCTGGAAGATTCTGGGATTCATGGTCAAAATGCAGACCAACAAAGCTTTCCTGAGCACTGTTGACTTCCAAAACCCAATAAGAGTTAGTCCTTCTACACACACATCCACCCTGGCCACATTTCTATGCTTTTAACACCCGTCCTGACACACAAACACAGGAGTAGCAGAGGTAATAGTGAAGAGAAATGCTCTGCCCACTAAATGTCAATGTTCCTGATGTTAAAGTGGAGTAAGAGCCTTCCCTGCCCTCCACCCCACCCTCCCAAGATGGCATGTCTCTTCCTCTGAGTCATATTCAATCTTGGTGCATGCCATGACTCATGGGAGCTAGAAACCTTTTCTTGAAACACACCATGTGGTTTAACATATTGGAAGGTGAGTCTTACAATCCAAGGGGGTGGGGTGGGGAATGTGTGACAAGTCAATAATCTAACAGTCTTAGCAGTTAGAAGACACTATGTGCTTCCCTCCATTTTGACCCTGAGCAGATTTCTGTCAGGAAGCAAAAAGATGGGGGCAGTGGAGATCGGTAAACAAGGGAAGGTTACAAGTGAAATACAACAGGGTCTCAATATACCTCAAATTGAGTGAATGGGGCATGCCAATAGCATGTTATATGAGCTAGGTCCGAAAGCTATCTGAGAGCCGTGTGTGTGCTCCACCATCACCATAAACTATACTTGATATAATCTTATTTATTATTTTTCTCATATCAGGAAAGATGACTTCAGGGCTGTGTTATCATATTTCTGAGCAATTTCTTAGAGACAGGCTAGAGCTCTTTGGGGGCATTTAATACAGCTTTTACTAGAAGCATAAAAGTAATACACAACAGGTCTTGACAATATTGAGTAAGAGGTTACAACTGATATATGGCATTTTTTTGCTGCTTGCCTGGCGTGCGTGCAAAAAGGAGCGAATAAGTGTGTTCTGTCCAATGAACACATGCATACACACATCAACACAAGATAATGGCCAGCATCGTATTGCTTCTCTCAAGTAAAGAGGAGTCCAAATGAATCATTTGTTCACTTATGTGAGGCCCATTGCATCTATCCTTCAATGGTATTCGGAATTAGAATTGGTTGCTGACTGATGCCTATAAAATCAACTTGAACATCACAAATACGAATTCATTCCTTTTCCTTGCATAGAAATAAACATTATTATTGAGTATATCGGCAGTTCAAAGTGCTATTAAAGATGAAAAAGCCAGTGCTACTGCCATTTAGTACCTTATCAAATGCAAATTAGATCAAATTCTACCTTTCATTTATACCAAGGGTATCTTGAAATACACTGAAGTGGTTAAATCACCATCAGCTTTTTTACACCTTCAGACCCATACCTTCCATTTCTTTGGCTTTCGGTGTTCTGTTTTAGTTACCTTTGGGAATGGTCCTCTCATCATTGTGGGCTAAAAAAGCAAGCAAGCACAAGGAGTCTTTTGATGCATCAAAAACAAGCAAAGTTTATTTGGCATACGTTTTCAGTGGTGGTAGCCAATTTAATGGGTGACAGTCCATGAGGACTACTGCCAAATGAAAAGTCATTGGTCTTTAAGATGGTACAAGATACTTAGGTGCTGGTTTTGGTGCTGGTGCTGGTGATGGAATACATCATTCTGTGACTGTAGTTGCATCTTATAATGAGCAAAAAAACAATGCTTTGATGTGTTTGTCATCCCTACTATTCACTTTTTTCCTTTTGGTTTCAATCTAAACCCTGGTTGGATAGTGTTCCTTGTACAGGTCATACAGGTCTTCCTGATTCTCAGAATAAATTTGTTTCCCTCTTCTGATGAACCACTGATTCTAGGAACAGCCACACTTGAAATACTTCCTGATGGGCAGTTCCTAACACGGCCAATCGAAAGGCTCTGTGCAGCTATTCAGTCCTTCCTGCCTTAAAAGATGTGTGTGTATGTTTCTTTGTGTCTGCCTCGCACAAAGCTGAAATGCTTCTTTTTAACAGAAATGGGTTTAAAGGCTCGCTGGTCCACACGGCATTGTGCTACCTCTGATCAGTTAGAAATGGCTTCAGCATGGCATTCTCTCTCTCTCTGTGTGTATAAGCATTTTACCAAAATTGAAAACTCAGATCAGACTAGATCTTAATTTAACATGTCTGGTTTAAATAACAGTCCAAAACAACACTTTTTTAAAAAAAAAACACCACACACATTCTTTATGATTGATTCATGTATGATTATAATTATAAATTGTTAGATTTTAAAAGTCTTTGCCTCCGCTGAAATTTGCATAAAGTCTGTTTATTTTCATGGGAGATTTCAAGGTCCTTTAAAAATGTTGAGGTCCCATCTGTTTCTTGGCAAAGTAGCCTTGAATTTATCATATTAGAGAGTGACATTCCATTAAAAAGGAGATAAGCTGCATAAGAGAAGCCATACATCCAAACTGATTTTCTCTTCAGTGGAAGGAAATGGAATAATAGATGTCTTAAATCCCTGATTGAATGGATGCCTTCTGCTCTGTGCACTTACAGTGGAATTCTTGCCAATGAGCACAGTGTATAGATATGTACATGTGTGTGCATGCATGGGGGGTGCAGAATGAAAGGAAGCAATAAATGTGATATAGTCAAAGAAAGTATAAGGTCAGTTGGACTTTTGCAAACAATGGCAGTATCCTGAACTCATTCACTCAGGCAATTTGCCAGCAAGATATGAAACCAATTCTGATGAATGACTCCATCTTCTTTAGAAGAAGAAGAAGAAGAAAAAGAATTAAATAGGGCAGCAAAACGAGAAATTGTGGGCCAGAGCTTTTGCTTATTATATTACCATCATGCCTTTATTCTATAAAGTTAAAACAGAAAAAAAATTGAGGCTGTCCACTCATCAGCATAAGATGTTTTTTGTTTGTTTGTTTGTTTTTATTTGTCTATCTGTTTTGCTTTGGGTTGTGTGTGTTTTAGTTACCTTGCCTTGTTCACATATCCAAATGAGCAGGGACACGTTGATGTGTCCACACTTTGGCATGAGGTGAAACCCTCCTACGTCAGATGTTGAACATTTTGTCTTGAAGTTTAACCATTCCTTAACCAATTGAGCATACTCTTCTAAACATTTCAGTAAATGTGAGCTGAATTGCTTTGGAGATGATACATATAAGAAAGCAAAACAATGATGATAGCGAATGACAGTGATGCTGGTGACATACCATACCATACCATACCATACCATACCATACCATACCATACCATGACATGACATGACATGACATGACATGACACAGTGGTGGCAAACTTTTGGCACTCCAGATGTTTTGGACCACAACTCCCACAGTCCTTTGTCATTGCCAGTGCAGGCTTGGAATTCTGGGAGTTGTGATCTAAAACATCTGGAGTGATGAAGGTTCACCAGCCATAGCATAACTTATGTTCTCACTCTGAAGGGGAACATTCTGTCTCTGACTATTAGGACAGACTGTCCCATTATGAATGTGAGAATTCTTCACCTTTAGTCAGTCATACAGATGGACATGGCAGCATAAGATAGGCATTTATTTACACAGTCCCGTTAACCAGCCTAAAGGACAATTTGGTCAGAGGGCAGACAGCAAATATGGGAGTGTTTCACTAAGTGCAGCAACTAATTGGTGCACAGGGGTTGTCACCTGATTTCATTGGAAAAAATGATTGGCCCCTGTGCACAAGTCACAGTTAAATCCACCTGTGGTGGCAGCATGAGCTAAAAGCTAGTGCAGAACCCATAACCTCCAATGTTAATCCCATGTTACCTGACAACCTAAAGGCTGTTCTGCCAGCAGCTCATAATCCAGAGGGTTGTTTACCATTCTTCGGAGTGAGGCACCACTCCAGCATTCATGACTAGATCCAATGTCCAGGTGAGGACCAGATTTTGCCAAGTGTATTGTGATACCAGTCTCCGTCTCTCCATCTATTTTATTATTTGTGACAAGAATATTCTCTGTTGAATTTTCCACTTTATCCCCAATTTCCCCCAAAATTGCTCAGAATAATTTAACAAAACTGCTTACAAATCACTTATAGTAACAACTGTTACGTGACATACATTCAATAATATAGCTAGCATTCACAAATAGACATGGGCACGACTTGGCGAAATTCTCGTTTCCGTTTCCATTTCTCATTTTCCGTTACGTAATGGAAACGGTAACGACAATTACTCCGCCAGAACTCGAACTCGAACCGACTAAAGAAAAATTGGGTCTGATTTGTCGTTGTCGTTCCTGGCATCGCAGCGATTGCGCGATGCCAAGTGGCACAGGAAAAAAGTTTTAAAAATAAAAAAAAAACCGATTCCCGGCCAAAAATGAGGCGAAAATATGCCTGCCTGAGGGCACTTACCAGAGGGGTGGTTTCTCGGGGGGGGGGTCCCCGGCCTCCCCCCCTCTCCTCTCCTGGGCTGCGCAAAGTGCGCATCCTCGTCGAGTCGCAACTCGTCAAGCGGTGCGGCAGAGAAAAAAAGTTTTAAAAATATAAAAAACCCGATTCCCGGCCAAAAAAGCAGGCGAAAATATGCCTGCCTGAGTGAGGGCACCTACCAGAGGGGTGGTTTCTGGGGGGGGGTCCCTGGCCTCCCCCCCTCCTCTCCTGGGCTGTGCAAAGTGCGCATCCTCGTCGAGTCGCCAACTTGCCAAGCAGCGCAGCAGAGAAAAAAAGTTTTACAAATAAAATAAAAAACCCAATTCCCGGCCAAAAAAGCAGGCGAAAATATGCCTGCCTGAGTGAGGGCACCTACCAGCGGGGTGGTTTCTGGGGGGGTCCCCGGCCTCCTCCCCCTCTCCTGGGCTGCACAAGTGCGCATCCTCGTTGAGTCGCCAACTCGCCAAGCGGCGCGGCAGAGAAAAAAAGTTTTAAAAATAAAAAAACCCCGATTCCCGGCCAAAAAAGCAGGCGAAAATATGCCTGCCTGAGTGAGGGCACCCACCAGAGGGGTGGTTTCTGGGGGGGGGGGTCCCCGGCCTCCCCCCTCTCCTGGGCTGTGCAAAGTGCGCGTCCTCGTTGAGTCGCCAACTCGCCAAGCGGCGCGGCAGAGAAAAAAAGTTTTAAAAATTAAAAAAAAACCCGATTCCCGGCCAAAAAAGCAGGCGAAAATATGCCTGCCTGAGTGAGGGCACCTACCAGAAGGGTGGTTTCTGGGGGGGGGGGTCCCCGGCCTCCCCCCCTCTCCTCTCCTGGGCTGCGCATCCTCGTCGTCTCGCCAACTCGCCATGCCATGCGGTGAGGGCGGGGGATTCAAAATGGGGCGACCGCAATATTTATTTTGAAATCGCATGGTCCAAAAACACACCAAAGCACCACAGAAACATGCGAAAATAGCTATTTTAAAACTGTCTGTTTTTTTTTTCCAGTAGCAGCAGTGGGTTTTTCTCACAACAAAACGTCTCCATTGATTTTATTTTATTTTATTTTTATTTTTATTTTTTTACACCTGTGCAATGATGGGCTGTCCATGGGAGTGGACCATGCAAATTTTTGGAGCCATTCCACCAATTGCATGGCCACTTGGCCAGGTTTTGACCGAGACTTCTGGGATGTGCCAGTCGGGCATAAAAAGCCACTAACCCTAGCCCGAACCTGAACCCTAACCCTAACCCTAACCCATACGCCAGTACACTGTCCTTCTTAGTGGGTCAGAGAGGCACCTAGAGGTGCACCCCAGTAACTCACCCTAACCTTACCAGTAACCCTAAGCCTAGCCCTTGCGCTAACCCCTAACCCCAAGCCAGATCTGTGTACTCGCATTGCACTACAGCAAGTACACTTGCCTTCTTAGTGAGTCACAGCGGGCGCCCGTAGGGGTCCTCTCTCACTTCGTTCCCCAGCCCAAGTGCACTGCAGGCAGTGAGTCACAGAGGCACCCGAAAGAGAGGTGCCTCTGCCTGCTGCAACTGCAACTTAATGGTATGCAATGCATATCCAATTGGCTATGCATGCCATTTTGTAGCGGGCCAGAGGAGGCACCCACCCCAGAGAGGTGCCTCCAGGAGCCCGCTTTCCCTTCATGGCAGGCCAGAGGAGGCACCCACCCCAGAGAGGTGCTTCCAGGAGCCCCCCCCAAAACCAGTACTAACGACAGACGAAAAACCGACAAACGAAACGACAAATTTTTGAAAAAATTCGCGAAAAACGGAAATGAGCCGAAACGGGCCGGCTCCAACACACGACAACTCAAAACGTAATTTTTCCTGGTCGTGCCCATCTCTATTCACAAACATCAGTGGAAAAGCTTAAATCATGATTGTGAGGAGATTTCCCTCTCTTCAGCGCTTTGGTGAGGGACTGGGTATTTCAGACCCCTCTGCAACTCTGGAAAAAAATGTGAGGAGATTTGTGGCTCAGAAAAACATCATAGTAAAGCCTACCCCATTCCTACCCACCACCACCCCACCACCGCACTGTAATTACATTCTTTGTCAGAGTACCGTTATTTTGTGTTCAACACAATCAGATAGAGGACAGCACAGGTAACTTTAAATCTAAATGTTTTGAGTCAAATTAGGAGTTAGACATCCCAATGCCAGAAGTAAACCAAAGCTCACTTATTTTCACCAGATGTTCATGGGAAGAACACAAGCAAAAGACAGAGCCAGGAGCAATAGGCTATGAAGTATATATATCTACTGAGAGGGTCATGGCCTCTGATAAGAGACACAATAGGTAGCGTTCTTAACTTGTTCCCATTGATAGCTCTCTGCTCAATGAATTTCTTCAATGTCCCTTTGAACTGTTCTAGGTTGGTGACCAGAACTCCATGTGGCAAAACATGCCAGTTTTTCTCAGTGATAAGTGACAGAATCCCCCTTCTTCTTTGGATCTATGCTGGATTTCTCACCCTTCAGCTTTAATGGGTGGCCTCAGGTTCCAGTGTTATGAAAAAGAGAGAGAGGAGCCTTCTCCCAATTCACTTTCTGCACACCAGTAGCACCTGGTGCCTTGTGCCATTGGCAGAGTTGAAGGCACAGCTCACAATGATGGCCAGAGCCAGGGGGAGCAACCTGTGGCCATCTGCTGCAAGTTCCCTCTCCACTCTCTCTATTCTCCCCACCACCACCACCTCCTGAGCCCAACTCATACAGGTTTAGAGGTTGGGATACCAGACAGAAAAAAGCATAGGTAAGGCCCTGACCTTGTGGTAAAAGTGGGCTGGTGAGAACTAGCTTGAGACTGAAGTGGGGCTGCACCCCATTTGCTCTAAAGGCCCAGCTACCACTGCTCTCACACCATAGAAAATAGTCTGCACCATGATTACTTTTCCTAATTAATAACACCAAAGGTGACGGAACATTTATGCTGTGGATTAAACGGTACCCCATGGTGCATGTACTGGTTTAAAAATTGCAATGGAACAGCGACAAGGATTCCACCACCCCGAGGCCAGGTACAAGGAAGATGCGTTGAGTCACACTTCAAGGAGGCATGGTTGCACTTTATTTTGCTTAAAGCGTGACGGACGTGGGGGGAACAATTTTTGGATCCACATCTCAGAGCACTTTCTAGAGCAACAAAGTGGATGTGGGGTAACAGCCTAACTTCTGTAGAGTACAAACAAATGTTCTGAACAGATGCACAGGAGCTTTGAAGCTGGAGCCGCCAACCACCACTGCCTTTGGACAACAACTATGTAGAGTTGGGGCAGGCTTCTAGTCCCACCGATGATTGTGAACTGCAGACTTCCTAGCCAGCAGAAGAACCAGTTTTGGATGCAAGCTGAAATCCAACACAATCAAATAAGCTAAGCCTTCTTTATCCCCAGTCTATAGACTAGGGCAAGGGTAGGCAATCTCCAGAGGTCCAGGATGGCACTAAGCCAATTCTGGACCTTGTTGGGGAAACACCTGCTACTTTGATCCCCACATCCCAAAATGTTTTCTTTAAAAAATGGTGGTTTTTTTTAATTTTATACCCTCTTGGGGCAAACACATCTTAAAACATTTACAATACATTTTTGCAGGATGCGTGTGAGAGTGCTGCAGAAATTCTGGGGGTGTACATGTTGCCCACTTTGGACCTTTGGTTTCAGTGTAGCTTGGGCTGCCGGGGAGATGCCAAATTTTATGGGACATTTCCCAGGGAGTTTATGGAGTTATTGCATAACCCACATGGCACAACCATGGCATGGAAGAATCATGTCACCATCCCACTATCAAAAGCTCTGAAGGGACCTGGAAAGTCCAGGAGAGGCACCTTCTCTCTTCCACCCCCTAGGTTGAGGTGCAGAAGCTTCTAAACCTAAAGCAGAACTCTTTAAAAAGTGTGCTGGTGGTGCAGTCACGTTCCTGACCTTTGCAAGTGAATTTAAATAGCAAGAATAATTTTACATTCAGATTTGCCAAAAAAGGGGGGGGAGGGTAAGAGGGAGGGAGAGAGGGATGGAGGAGCAGGGAAAGGAAAAGGAAAGTACACAAGGAAAGCTGGCTGGATGCTAAAGAAATGCAAATATAGCATGCATTATGAAATCTGCACATCTGCATATGTTTGCTTATGCAGTGTCAATTTTTCTCTGATTACTCTATTCACACAGTTCTTCAGTGGCAAAAGACAGGGAAGGTCAAGATGTAGAGACAGCCCAAGATTATTTCTAGCCCGGGACAGGGAAAATGATGATGGCCTTCTTCCAGCTTTCTGGAGTTTGAGGTGCAATGTTTCAGAGCAAAAATGTCATACATCTTAAAATTTTGTAAACTGCCCAGAGTGGCACTTGTGTCAGATAGTGCGGTATAGCAAGCAAGCAAGCAAGCACGCACGCACGCACGCACGCACGCACGCACGCACGCACGCACGCACGCACGCACGCATGCATACATACATACATACATACATACATACATACATACATACATACATACATACATACATACATACATACATACATACATACATACATACTTGGATATGTGGTTTTTCTTCAGGGCAGGACAAAAATAGCAAAACTCTGCTGGGGATCAGAGAAACAAGTCGAGCATGGAGGAGATTCCACATCTTCATAACTTTCCCTTTTGCCCAGAACCACTGTTCAAGGCCTCCAGGGTCACGGCAACCTCCTCGCCAGCTGTCAAGTACCCAGTTTACATTCTCAATTTTATGACACATTCCTTAGCAGAGCATGGAAAAGTTGGTGTGGGTGTGTGTGTGTGTGTGTGTGTGTGTGTGTGTGTGTGTGTGTGTGTGTGTGTGTGTGTGTGTGTGTGTGTGTGTGTGTGTGTGTGTTTTAAACTACAGTTTAAACTCCCTGAATCCAAGTTGATTTACTAATAGACTGAAGCAAATGCAAGTCTTTCTAAAACTCAGCTCAGGTTAAAGTTTTGGTTTTTAATTCTTTTTTTTTTCATTGCAAAATGAATTGTGCCCCTACAGTCTGTTTCTCTTACAAGTTGATAGTTGACAGACAAAATAGTGAAGTGGCTTGACAGATCTTGTGCTCTGGTGAGTGTGTGTGAGAGAGAGTTTATTTGTGTGGCTCTATGAAACCACTCAAAGAAACAAAACTAAACTAATTTTAATTAAACGAAGAATCAGAATCAGAACAGAACACTTTTATTGGCCAAGTGTGGTTGGACACACCCAGAATTTGTTTTGGTAAAATATGCTCTCGATATAAAAGGAAATATAAGAAGCAGATAGTCAACAATAAAAACACAGTACAACAATACAATATAACCTATTATTTAAAAGGAAGAAGAGAAGAAGTCACAAGGAGTAGGGCCTTCTCGGTGGTTGCTCCCCAATTATGGAACCATCTACCCCCTGAAATTCGGCTGGCACCCTCGCTTCAAATTTTTTAAAAAAAACTATTGAAGACCTAGTTCTATAGAATGGCATTCCCTGATTCTTCAAACATTTAGTAAGGCACTATTTTTAAACCATTTTATCAAATCTCTTGCCATTTTTTTTTTGCTTCATTTTAGCTTCATTTTAGTTTTTGTTGTTGATTTATGTATATTTTATTTTATTTTGTACCTTGTATTTTGGTTTTTAAAATGTATTCCTTTGTTTGTTGTTACATGTTGTAAACCGCCCAGAGTAGCCCTTGGTCTAGATGGGCGGCATAAAAGTCAAATAAATAAATAAATAAATAAATAAATAAATAAATAAATAAATAAATAAAATTATTTCAACAGTTTGATAGCACTTGGAAAGAAACTATCTTTATATCTAGTTGTCCGAGTAATCTTTGCCTCATACTTGCTACTCTAAATTTCTTGTTTGGGTAAAAGGCAGAAACAAAGACTTTTAGAATATGAGAGTTTTAAGAGGCAGAAGTACAATACTGGTGAATAATAATTGGGGGGGGGGTGGCAGAGGAAGTGTGTGTGTGTGTGTGTGTGTGTGTGTGTGTGTGTGTGTGTGTGTGTGTGTGTGTGTGTGTGTGTGTGTGTGTGTGTGTAAGGGCTGGGGAAAGCATCATTCTTATGGCCTGCAAATGTCTCGATGGGTCTCAGCTGCCTAACTTTGCTCTGAGTGTGGCATGTTCTATGCTTAAAACAGCAGTAGTTTCAGAAATGGCACAAAATCTGGATAGGTAAAAACAGCCCCCCCCCGTCGCTATCAATGATCTTCAAGCATGATTGATAAACAATTTAGGTTGCTCTCTGGGCCTTTTCACTCTTTCAGTTCCTAAATGAGCTATTCCTGCTCTCAAAATAGGAAAACAACAACAGGAAAGGTTTATTCTAACTGAAACCCCGTTGCCATATGAAGCACAATAAGGGCCAAATCTCTCCTTCTCTCTCTCTGCCACGGAAGCAGAATAGAGCCTGGCAGAGGATGTTTGGAGTCTACCACAACTGGTTGAACTGGCTTTTCAAATGGCTGGCCTGACGAAACCATTCCCCCCCACCCATCCCTCTGGTGAACTCACAAAAAATACTAAATTGCTTGTCAACCCTATTCAAACAGACTCTTTCACTCCATGGCCTTATAGGTCCCTTCCGACTCAATTATTCTATGGTTTTAGGGAGGTTTCTTCTGTCCCTTAGCTTGTGTTCACCTTCACCCTCAGGGTAATGGCCAAATGCCTAGAGCAGTGGTAGTGAACCTTCGGCACTCCAGATGTTTTGAACCACAACTCCCTCAATCTAGGCTCGGAATTCTGGGAGTTGTGGTCCAAAACATCTGGAGGGCCGAAGGTTCAATCACCACCATTGGCCTAGAGCTTGCTTTGAGCTTACAACTGTGACATCTACTAGTAATAATTGCACATCACCAAGCTGACTTCAACTTATGCTGACGTATGTTTCAGGGTTTCCTAAGAGAGTACTCAGAACTGGTTTCCCATTCTCATCTTCTGGGGATGCCCTGGGAATGGGCAGTTTGCCTAGTCCTACACAGGCTGGCTCTTTTCCCAAGAGGCACAGTGGGGAATCAAACTCCCAAGCTCTGCAACCAGGTACCTAAACCGCTGAACTATCCAGCTAGCCCAGCATTTTATCTGCCCACTCTTCAGGTTTTGTTGGGATCCATATTTCCAGCAAGTTGTCAGCATGCGGGAAAAATGCGGATTAAGTTTCTTCCTCTTTCAGTGCTTTCCTGTGCAACCTGGCAGAAAAGATATAATAGGCTGACCTTTTTAGGAGCCTCATTTTGAGAAAGAACATCCCTCCTTCTCCCCTGCAGGTACAAAATAATAATAATAATTCCTTCATCATTCCTGTTTTCTTCCCAGCAACACGCCCAAGTCAGAAATCTGAAATTGGTGCCGACGACCAAATTAGCTTAGAGTCAATTTATTTTACGGGAAAAATCTCCTAAGGAACATGGTTACATATTGACATTGCCTCCCATTTGCATTTTATAGTGCAGTAATTTAGATGGGAATTAAATTACAGGCCAATATAAAGCAGGCTGCCAAATCTAGTAGAGTGCTCACTGCAAAATGAAGTTTGAAAGACCACACTGGGACCACAAACATGGTCTGATGAGCAGGGCCAAGAGACGAATGCATGCTCTCTTCTAAATTTAAAAATGCTTGGCATAGCCCACTTTGCGTCTTCATTGGGTGAGGAGCATGGATTAAAGTTATGCATCATTTCCCATGGCAGAAAAGACTTCCATCGTCTGTGAGCCTTGTGGTCAAGGAGTGAGTGTTGATACTTGTTTTGGGATGCAGATTAAGGTGGGGATTAGTTAGCGACTCATGCTGCATGAATGCAGAAATCGGTAATTAATGTAGGATAGGCAACATTATTGATCTGAATTGGCCTAGTAAATTTCTATTCTGAAACAGTGAAACCTGGTTAGGTCACAAAGCTTTATCTGTTTTTCCATATTACTTTGATCTCGTGATTCCAGTCTAGTCATCGTACAATCTGCCTGGCTTCTTGTCTTGTTGGTTGTTTTGTCTGTTTCTTTATATTCTGTTTATATTTAGCAACAGTGTGGCCTATTTCTTGTAACTTCACTCTGACCACACCGTTGCCTTTGGGGGATTGGTTTTGGATTTGGGTTAGCATCAGATGAAATAGTGGCAGTTCTTCGGGGATTTACTCCATCAGGCCCTCCAGCCTGGTCCCAAAATAAAAGCTAACTCCCAAACCAATTCTTCCCCCGACCCTTGTTTCAAGTATCCTGTATAATGTTCTACACATGTATACATAAAATGCAATTGGCTACAAATCAGGATTCTTTCTTTCTTTCTTTCTTTCTTTCTTTCTTTCTTTCTTTCTTTCTTTCTTTCTTTCTTTCTTTCTTTCTTTCTTTCTTTCTTTCTGCCTCATCAGTGGACAGCATTATTCTGGGCAATGTTCATATGAAAACTGAGATGTAACACAATTAGAGAAAGTGTGTGTGTGTGTGTGTGTGTGTGTGTGTGTGTGTGTGTGTGTGTGTGTGTGTGTGTGTGTGTGTGTGTGTGTGTAAAGCCAAGTAAACAAAAATTAGGTTACATCCAACATGATGGCAGCAACTGTTGCAGGGAAAATATAAGGGGAAATGTGTTGTTGCTGTGACGTCCAGGTTGTGTCTTCCCCCAAACACCTGATAGACCACTGTGTAGACAGAAGGCTGGACAAGAGAGGGCTTTGGGCTGATTCCGCAAAGCTCTTTACTCTTACTGCTCATTCAAAAATGAACATGTGCACATAATTGGCTCATGACCAGACAATGCCTCTCTCCCATATTTGGGGGTAAGGTAACCCTACTCAGTCCATGGCATGTCCTATACAAGTAATGTCTCAATGCTCAGCAGAGAGTTGGAAGTGTTCCTGGGTTCCTTTATGAGTGAATGTTTCCTCATTATTAATGGGTGGATAGGAATAGCAGCCAATAGCATGTGACTGTTGACTAGTCCATTCAAATCCTGTTGCTGAGCATAGCAAGTTACAGTAGACTAGGGTTATTTGAATCAATGGAACTTGCAGAAGAGTTGACTCACCAGATCCCCAATGATCCTACAGCCCTACTTTAGTGTACCTTACTATGATAAGCAACAGGATTTCAGCCATTGTTCTCCAGATTTTGGATCTCAGTGACGTCCAGACAACTCTCTCTTTGGGTATCTCCTTGTTTGGACTGTAAATTGGCATTCTAACATTATGGATCCTGTGTTTCAGCCTCTTTCCACCCCCAATCATTCCTGAAGCCATTACTGCTTTGTCCTCATGTCTCTAAACTCAGCCTCTTGAGTTTTCCTTGGAGAAGTTCCTTGGAGTTTTCATAAGCTGAGCTGTGCCTCTCGAACAAAGAAATTGGCCTTAGAAGAAGGGACTGAATGTTAAAAATAGTCCTGGGATGCAGATTAAGATGGGGATTAATTGTGTTGTCTAGAGCAGGCCATAAAATAAACACACTGTGGGCTCATTCCAACATACTTTGATGATACTCGCCAGATGTGGTTACGCTGCCAAAGGCCTTAGATATGTTATTTACAGTTTTATTATTTTTCCTTCTGCAATTGAAAAACTCCTTTGATTATGTTACCAAGAAACAAGTCACATAAAGGGGGGGGGAGAGAGAGAATAAAATTAGGAGTAATGTCTACTTTATCTCAGCATGACTAGTTTACCATAATGTTTTCCATTTGCTGAACAACATCTCTCTCTCTCTTGTATGCTCTGGGGCTATTTGCAGCTGATCGAAATATTTTAGAGATGATTTTCCAAACTGGCACTGCTGGCTTGAGGAAGCAGAAGGAGGAGCAGGAGGAGAAGAAGGGGGAGACTCTTAGAACTTCAGTACTGGAAGGAACCCCCTGGATCATCAAGTCCAGCCCAATGGGGCATCAAAACCCCAACGTCTGCGCCCAGAACAGCAATGTTGATTACCATGAAATTCCTAACATTATACTAAAGCCTTTCAGAATCCTCTTGCAATGCCTTTAGAGGCTTAAAATTGTTTTGTTAGATGGAGAACAGTAAACATGAAGCCTTCTTGTTCATGCCCCAGTAAGAATGCCTTGGCTCTGATCCGAAGGCTTCCACACCGTATTGCATTCCCCACGCTGATACCTCTTCAAGCTCTCTATGGTAGCCTTTCAATGGAGAAAGACTTCATCGGCTTCTTGGTCTTCCAGGTTAGCTGGAGACACTACAACTGCAGGAAACACAACTATTACTGCTTCTTCAAAAGAAGTAAAAAGAAAAGAAAAGGCCGGAGCTTCTTGGAGCCCAAGCTCTACACTGGCCAGTGGTCCAAACAAGGTTAGGGGCATTTCACTCTGAAATGGTGGGCTAAGGTGCCCTATCTTCTATACCGTATAGACTGCCACTATTGGGTCTGGTATCCCCAGTTTCAGGAGTGCTGCAAGTGTAGCCCAGGCGTAGAGTCTGAACTTTTCCAGAGCTGTCCAAAGTGCTGAAACTGATTCTTGAACCCTGCCAACTAAAACCTGGAATGGATTCACTGCATCTCTGAAACTGGAGTTATTACTAGCTGTCCCTGGCCACTAGTATCCCAAAATAAATTCAAGCAACAGTGCACGAAAACCTGCAGGGAATTCAGCCAAAAAGGAGTATAGGCTGGCATCTATTTTATAACTTTATTCACCCCAATTCCATTTTGCAGAAAATCAGCTAACAGGCTGCTGCATATCCTAAGAGACGGTTGCATCTTGGCCCTTAGAAGACAAGAGCATCTCCCAGCAGCATTGCCGTCACCTGTTTGTGAGTCATTTTGTGGATAAAATCACTTGCATCTGTTCCAGCCTGTTTGCTACATCGATCGTGAAATCATTATAACTTTGGCAGCTATTTCTTCTGTTATGGATTCTTTCCATCCTCTCCCGGTTTGTGAATCCTGTTCATGTTGGCCAATATCTTGGAAATCCAAGGCTGGCGTATACTCAGCGGCTGACCTTTGGGTCTGCTTGAGGCAGTTGAAGGAGAAGTGGATTAAGACAGACAAAGCTGGATGCCAATCAGCTTTTTTTAAAAGCAGCCAGCCACAAGACCTTTCCAGGAAGGGCACGCTTTACGGTCCAAACCAGACATTTCACATTATGCACATTTTAAAAGAAATGATGTCAGATACCCAGGGCAATCCAGCAGAAATGGTAATAAATGTTTTACTTAATTAATTATGGAATGCAGCGGGAAAGGCCAACGTAGCTGAAACGGACCCTGGCCCAATAAGGAATCCAAGGGATCTGGGGCTCCCTGTGCAACCCTGTGTTCCCAGTAAATACAGAGTTCCGTGACGGTTTTACGTTTTGAAACAAAACGAATGTGGGTGGGGGAAACATCATGTTTACAAAAAAACATTTCTTCAGCAATTAAATATAATGCAGGGTATGAGTAAAGTGGATAGAGGGAAGCTCTTCTCCCTCTCCCAAAATACCAGAACTAGGGGACATACACTCAAATTGAGGGCTGGGAGAGTAAGAACTGACAAAAGAAAATATTTTTTCACCCAGCGCGTTGTAAGTCTATGGAACTCCCTGCCACACAATGTGGGTGATGGCATCTGACCTGGATGCCTTCAAAAGGGGATTGGACAGATTCCTGGAGGAAAAGTCCATCACAGGTTACAAACCATGATGGAGATATGTGTCATCTCCAGGCTTAAAACCAGGGTACTTCAAGGGCCAGATGCAGGAGAGTGGTATCAGGAGACAGATATCTAGTCTCATGCGCTCCCAAACACATCTGGTGGGGCCGCTGTGAGATACAGGAAGCTGGACTAGATGGGCCTTTGGCCTGATCCAGCATGGCTCTTCTTATGTTCTTATGTTCTTATGTTCTTAAATATTGATTCAAGACACGCAGTAACCAAGACTTGGTTAACTGCAAAGGATGTGCTATTGTCCCTGACTCTCCCCTCTTCAGGTACCACAAGCTGCTTTCCCAAGCGATGTCCTTTGACTCCGTTGTGCCTCTCCCCCCCCCCCCCAGGAACCTTGTGATGCTGCTGACCTTTAACCAATTAATTTTCTTTCCCCCCCCCCCCCTTGAGCAAATCTGTAGCCACAGCAGGAATAATTATTTAGCGGTAGGAGGCTTGGGATATGTTTCTGAGCTTGCTGGCTAAAATCCCATTTAATAACTGAAACACAGAAATCTGATTGAAGAGGACAACTCTCTGGCCTTCTTTTATCTTCTGAGAGAAGTATACCAAGGCTTCACGGGGGATTAGGACTAGTCGTTGAAGCATTAAGAAAAAGAGCTACGCCAACGGCAGCCTGCCATTTGGGGTTAGTCAGATCCCCCCCCCATTTCTTTCACTATGAGAGCCAAGGTTTACACTTGTGTTATGTTCCTAGACAGACCGAGTTACTGTAATGATGAACCTGCCTCCTTGAAACTGGAGTAACAAACCAATAAGGCAGCCTTCCCTAAAACAAATGGATGCCTTCCAGATGTCCCTGGTTCCTTCTGAGAGGAATCAGGCTTTAGAAGGCTGCAGTGAGGTAATAAGTGGAGACAATGAAGTCTTTTCAGCTTCCATAGTGTAAACAGTGTTGTGTATTCCAGTATTAATGCACCAGCACCGCACCCAGTTGGCTTATTGGACTGACAGGATCTGGGTGGCCATCAGAGGGAAGCAAACGGATTGGCCCATGTGGCGTTCACCATCTTCGTAATTAAAATGTGTTTGTGCAGGAGGGCGTAAAGGAGTTAATGCTGATGATGACCAATGAGAGAGTGTGGAGGCGGAGCCCACGTGTTTAAAAGGCCCAGCCTGAGGGTTGTGAAGGGAGAAGAGAAAAAGAAGAGATACGGTGAGGGCTGAGATGATGAGATAAAGTTAAGATAAAGTTTGTGAGACAGATGAAAGAGGTTTGAGAATAGTAAAAGGACAGAATTTGAGTGCATCTGCTTAGACGAACTTTCAAAAAAGGACACACAAGAAAACCTGAAACTGAAACAGCTTGTTGTATTCAATAAATGTTATTTTACTTTATTAGCATTACAGCTCGTCTGAGACTCGGGTATTTCAACTGGGTAACCCTGAATGGTGGCAGTGAGAAATAAAAAGAAGGTGTGTACAGGCCAATGGTACGTGAAACAACTGGGGGCTCTAAATGGAAATGCCACAGCCTACTTACTGAATTTGCGTTAATCAATGAAGCAACCTTCCCTCACAAAGGGACCTTCATATGGTTTGTAAATGCAGCTTTCACCACCCCCAGGCATCGTAGGCACCCTGTCTACCAGCAGAGATGCACTTCTGACTCATTTCAACATCCCTAAGATGGCTAGTCAAAGGGGGTGAGGGTAGCACTAACATGCTACTGGACTCATCCTTGACCCTAGATGCCCAGGTCACAGCTGTGGCCAGGAGTACATTTGCAAAATTAGAACTAGTCCTCCAGTTATGCCAGTTCCTTGAGAAACCTTCTCTGGCTGCTGTGACACATGCCCTAGTGACGTCCTGGCTAGACTACTATAATGCGCTCTATGTGGGGCTACCAATGGAAAGTCTCAGGAAACTTCAAAGGGTCCAAAATGCAGCAGCCAGATTGCTGACTGGGGCGGGTTACATAGATCACATTGCACCCCTACTAAAGCAGCTCCACTGGCTGCCAATCAGCTATCAGGCACAATTAAAGGTGCTGACCTTAACCTACAAAGCACAAAATGGCCTGGGTCCAACCTACCTCAAAGATTGGATCTCATGATATGAACCAGCTCGGGTGCTAAGATCATCAGGAGAGGTCTTTCTCTCCATCCTCCCACCTTCACAGGGGCGTGTCAGAAGAACACATGAAAGGGCCTTCTCTGTTGCTGCTCCTATACTTTGGAACTCCCTCCTGCTGGGGGCCAGGAGTGCCCCGTCTCTGCTGTCTTTCTGGAAGCAGGCAAAGACCTTCCTCTTCAGGCAAGCTTTCCCTGAACGAGGGAGTACTTACTATGTGACTTTTATATGGATTATTACCATACATGATTGCATTGACTGATTTCACTGGCCAACAAGTTTTTTGTTGCCTTTACAACAGGGCTGTCCAACTTTGAACAGGCTGAGATCTACTTTTTCCAGATGAAAGTGCCTGAGGGCTACTACACTAAAACCTCTACTTATGAATTTTATTTGTTCCAAGCATATGCTCATAAATAAAAAAATTTGTAAGCAAAGCAGTGGTTTCCTATAGGAATGCCTTGAAAATCAATTAATCCTTTCTGGAGGGAACATATTTCAATGCATTCCTATGGTAAGGCTGACCATGCACACGCTTCCCTTACACCCGCTCGAGCCGGTGTGGACGGGTGCAAGGGAGGCGCATGCATGCTTGCGCAGATCGCCCCTTCTGCTTGCCTGGGCTGCTGGAAGACTTTTTTTAAAAAGGTGCACTTTTCCTCCCAACCTGCCCGGAGCCTGACTTGACTCTACTTCTTGTCCTGTTTTCCCCCTTCTCCCTTCCAGCCCCCTCGCTGCCGCTGCTGCTGCCACCCATAGCTCTCACTCACCTCTGCCATGTTTGCTGTGCAGCTGGGATGGGCCAAGCCAGAAGTGGGGCAAACACATCACCACGGCAGTACAAGGAGGAGGGAATGGCTCAGAAGGGGAGCAGGAGGAGCGGCAGGTCACAGTCTCTGTGAGGCAGCTGTGGGGGTGGGATGATGATGATGATGATGGGTGGGTGGGTGGGTGGGAAGAAGGAATTCTCCAGGGGGGAGAAGAGGGGGGACATCACCACGCAAAGGAAGTGGGCACACCCATGACCCTGCCCCTCACTGTCCCCTCCCCTCCCCTTCCTCCTCTCTGCACCAACAAATCCATTGGTCACAAGACAGTGGCATGCCGATCATCTGGCTGGTAGGGAGAGCAGGGAACTGTGCCATGGCCCTTGAACTGCCCCGCTCGGCTGAGACAGTGGGCTGGCAGACCCAGAGCTTTGCTGGGGCAGTGGTGGTCCTTGGCGTGGGGGAGGTAGAGGTGGAGAACTTATCCCCTCACATTTTTTATTGATGGCTGGCGGGCTACTTTTGAACCCTTCATGGGCTACTGGTAGCCCCCGGTCTACCTGTTGGGCAGGCCTGCTTTACAATTTCTGGTGTAACAGATAGATTTTGTCATGCTGATCACAGGAATAATTTCAAAATTGTGCTATCACGTAAGGTTTTTCCAAAGTGAATGTTTTCAACAGTAACGGGTATTCAGATTAGCTGCCTGGCATTAGGTTATGATCTTCTTAGGCAAGAATCGTACGTTACACTCATAACAGATGCTATTTGTACTGCAGTCTCACTGAATTACATGGATTTTAAAAATTAGTATGATTAAGCATGCCCAGAGATGCCCAAACCTGCCCAAACCTGCCTTCAAACCTACACGCAGAGTCCCCAGATGCCAGCTCCCCCGCCCCCACCTCTCAGCTGCAGGGCGGGCTTTTCCCCATCCTGGCTGCTGGAGTTCCAGGGAGGACGTGGCCGGCGCTACAGGAGGACAAGGTAAGTGACACGGGGAACGAAAAACGAAATGGAACAAAACAGAAATTTCCACATTGTTTCATTTCATTTTTCTTTGATGGGTCCCTTCGTTATTCGTTTCATTCCCTAATGAAATGAATAACAAATAACAAAATGAATTAAAAATTCATTTCATGCCCATCTCTAATCCGGAGCCTGACTGGTAAGCCACCAGTTTATACAAGTCATTTAAATGCACAGGTTGCTTACAGGAGCTGCCATAGTCCAGGTCATCGTTTTAAAATTGGTGGTATGCACATTCTCAGGAGCTTAATCTGTGTTTGGGACACTTGATTCTTCACTTCCTCTTTCTGAGGTTAGGTTGAGGAGAATGTCTAGTGCTTTCAGGTGAGGCTTCTGTTATGCGGTTCCCTGCCACTACCACTGAAGCAGGTTGGAAAGCAGAACTAGAAGGTGATAAAACAGTATACTTCCACAGAGCTGTCCCTCAAATCCACCATTTTGCACAGTCAATGCAGAAATGAAAGCCCATTCTTTGCCCCCAATGACAGGCATGTTATGGAAACTAAGCAAAAGGAAATCAATTTGCAGTTTCTAGAAAACTATATTGTATTATTTATATTACTTCTGAATGGCAAAGCTGTTGTCCCACATATTTCACCTGCTCGGAGTGGAACTTTACATGGGGAGGAGGGTTCTCCAAATGATTGGGCTAGGCTTCAGACCAAGGCGTTTATCATGGCTTTGCCCTGTCTCAATCACTCTGTATCACAGAGGCTGTCCAAAATGTTGTTCCTCACCTGTAACCTATTTCTTCCCACAATTTCTTCCATCTTTATGGCACTCTACAAAATCTGGGAAGCAGAAAAGACAAGTAAATTCTACAAGCCCAGTTCAATCTGAAGCTATCCACTATCGTCCATTTGGGCTCCCTGTGTTTCCCCATGGGTTTCTCTCTCTCTCTCTCTCTCTCTCTCTCTCTAATTATTCAAAGAAACGTTATGATTGCACTGAGACTCTCATCAGCTCTAGGTATCATAGTCAACAGTAGTGCACGATGGGAGATGAAATCCAGCAATATCTGGAAGTCACAGATTCCTCATCTCTGGCTTAAAGTAACCTCAGTGACTGTGATGGGTGAGTTTTACTGAAGGGTAAAAAGAAAAGCAGACAGACTCAGTTGAGGGGGAGATGTAGAACAGCTACACATTGCTCTCTGTTTGGTGGTGCCTGGAGCTTTGTCTCTGGTAGTCCCAGTGGGAAACTTTCTAATGCCCCCCCATTGTAATCAAGCTCCCATTCCTGCTCCCCCAAAAAGATCCCATCGGAAAAAGACCTGGTATACGTTGATGCTCATAAGAAGTGTGTTACTATTTTGCAGTTCTGCTACATCTACTTTTGGTGGGATTATTTTAACAAGTTTATTCTTGTGTGATGGTACATTGTACACTTTGGTCTCCCTACACCCAACTAAGTCAGGAGCAGAGAAGCTCACAATAGGACAACATAAAGGTACACAATGCAGAAAAGGAAAACTTGAGACAAGAATGTTTTGGTATGTAGGCTTTTTCCTCTTCAATAAAGCTCACCTACCACAAATCACTCATGTCCCAGTGATCCAGAGACGAGGAATACGTGGCTTTCCAGGTGTTGTTGGATTACAACTCCCATAATGCCTCAATACTGACTAGGAAGCCTAGGGCTGTTGTAAACTGTAGCCCGGCCACATATAGAGGACTATAGGTTCTCCACCTTTTTTGTAGCACTTTTAAAAGAAAAATTGTGATTCTTATTGTGGGCATCCTTTCTTTTGTAAACTTGTTTTCATGTTGATCACTGACAGTGTGGTTTTAGGACACTTTAAAAGGGTGTGTTCCCATTTGCCTTCCAAGCATATACAGGATTATGAAATAAATTGTCATTAGATGGCCGTGTTCATAGTCACACAGAGGAAGAGGCTATAGGTGAGTCCCAAGATGGAATGAGATGCCGGATGGCTCAGTAGTTTAGGGATTTGGCTAAGGAGCCCAAGGTTGGGAATTGGATTCCCCACTTTGTCTCCTTGACCAGGGGTGGACTCAATGATCCTTTAGGTCCCTTCCAACTCTGCAGTCATGGCTATTATTATAAGGTTATTATTATTATTACAACAGAGTTGGGAGTTGTTGTTGTTGTTATTTGAGCCAAGGAAAATGGCAGAGATGAAAACTACTATTGCATTTTAAAGATCTTGTCGAGAGAAGCCTTTTTGGCTGGTGGTTGCAGTAGCCCAAACCTGCAGATCAGCTTGGGCTGCAATAAGGAGGGTGGAGGGAGGGAGGAGTAAGCCATTCTCATGATTCAAAGTGTCCTCCAGAGCCTTATTTACTGCTTCTTATCCAGGCCTTGCATCCCTTGAATACAGAATGATTAATTGGCTCATCCTCTTTCTGTTGGGGCTCCCTCACTGCACTCTCCAAGTGACTGAACAAAGGTTGATGGATTTATCTCTGCACGCTCCTCCAGGTAAGCTTTATTATCCTGTTTCGGAGCATTGCGATTAAGGTCAAAACGCTTCCCTGGGTCGTTTGGCTTGCAGGTTCCCCCTCACAGTACAATAAAGCAAATATATGTTATCCTTCCAGATACAGGTCTACAAACAAAGAAGCAGAAGAGCAGAGATGTGGAGATCTATCATAGGAGGGGTGCAAATAAATAGCATTTGGACTTGGGCCACAGGGACCTTGGGTTCAGATGCCCTTTCACAGCCACCGTTCTGAGGCGGTTGACCTTGAACCAAGATCTCTCAGTCTAATTGGCCCACAGATTCTACCGTGGATGACATGAGGAAAACCTAATCCTAACTCTTTATAGGGAAGAGATAATGGTGAACAGCAGAAGGAGAGGGCAACCTTGATTTTGACTAAGCTTCTTTCTCTGTCTTTGTCTTTCTCTCCTTGCTATTTCTCCTCACCTTGGCTATTCTGTCTCTAATGTTTCCTCTTCCAAACTCCATCCTGCAAGCTTAATTTGGTGTTTTTCCCAGGTCCCTCTTCCCTTCTCTCAGATCAGGGCCCTTCCGCCTGCCATGGCTTTTGCCTTCAGTTCACAGTCCAGGCAACCACTGCCAGAGACATCACCCAAATCCTTGAATGCAGGAATGGCTCGGGTCTCTTAAACATTACCTTTACATGTAAAACTCAAAGGGGTGAGGAAATGGCTTAGAGTCAGCCAGAAACAAGCAGGACACAGGTTCCCAGCTGGCTACCCCTGCCTTAAGGCCTTATGGTACTGATTCTGAGGATGAGACAGAGAGGAATAGATGTGGGTCTTCTGAATCCTCCCCCACACCCCTGGTGCCCTTCCTGAAATGCCACTCCAAATATCAGATCCTTTTCTACAACACAGTAAACTGCATTTACTTGCATTTGCTTGACGCAGTCAGGCAGAAACTTTTACATATTTGTTAATAAGTGTGCCGGGTGGCCAATTATGCGTTGTCAAGAAAGAGGAAATAAATTACAAAAAGAAGAGTGGGAAAGAGGACAGTTATTTGCATATAATTTGCATACATCAATTGAGATGGATAGAGGCAAATTTAGAAATATTTACTTCATTTAAACCAAGAAATAAACATACCTTTCCTTAGTGGGGAAGATCAAAAGCAGTACTGCTCAGCCTATTGTCCCCAAACAGTCAATACTGATGGCCTCTTGACTACTTTTTTTCTTGAATGTTAAAACAGGCAACCTTTCAAGCCAGCAAATTGAAAACAGGCAGCCCCTCCAACACAAGTCTGCCTATGGTCTATGAAAGGAGGCCACAGAGCTCTTCGTGAATGCCATGTTCAATGGCAGCACAGTGGATGTGCCAAAGATGTCCTCTTACGACTTGGCTTGGCACTTGACACTGACAGGAAATGTGCAGATGTATTCTCACCATAAGTGAGAATCCACTTGCCATTCCTTGAATTATTCAACTGTGCAAACAGTTGCCCATATGCCACCTCCCCACTCCCCACATTCAAAATACCCTCTTCACTATAAAGGGAGGTTTCTCTCTCACTCACACACACACCACCCTAATGTTAGAGATGGTGATGGTTACTTCAGTGGGCTTTTAAAGGCTTAGAACTAGGAAGTACCTAGCATTGCTTCTTATGTCCAGCAAACGGAGGGCAAGCAGCTGTGGCATTGGCCGGCTGGGGTGCTCCCGTGATTGGTGCAGCAACAGTGATGATGGCCACCATGTGCTGCACGGAGATCACGTCCAGTTTAGGAAGGAAGGTACTGGGGCCCCACAGCACCTGTGGCACAGCAGTCCGTATTTCTATCCTAAGCATACAGACATGAACTGTCCAAGCCTACAAGTGTGCATATGTTGGCATGGATGTGTATGTGTGATTGTAAGTACGTCGGTAACAATTGAATGGATAGAATGATGTGAGTGTGCAAGGGAAAGGAAAACGTCTGTGAAGATTCTCAGTCATCCAGGTTCGTTTAACTGGGAGTTGAGTCATGGCTACTGGACTTCTTTTTTGAGAGATAGAAACGTTTCGCTGTTCATCCAAACAGCTTCATCGGTCCGATGAAGCTGTTTGGATGAACAGCGAAACGTTTCTATCTCTCAAAAAAGAAGTCCAGTAGCCATGACTCAACTCCCAGTTAAGGGAAAGGAAAGGTAATGTGTGTATTTTGTGGAAGTAGTTGTGCATGCACCGCTGTGTTTTAGAAAGCTCTATGTGTATGTGTGCATGCAACAGCAGTGTGAGTATCAGTGGGGAATGAGAATGAGACGTATGCCCATGGGAGAAAAAGGTGTATGTGTGTGAGAGAAGGTGGTTGTGTGAGCCAGCGAGTGAGTGGGGAGAGGCCAAGGGAAGGAGATGGTAAGGGTTAAAAAGCTGAGAGAAGAGGGGTACCTCTTTCGTCTGACATTGGCTGCCACTGCCCATCTGTGACCTGCATGCAGAGTAAGCTTCAGCCTTTTCCTCCTGGTGCTCCTCCTTCCAACACCCTTCCTGGTTTCCCCTCAAAATGCCTTCTGTGTTTCATGTGAGAAGTGCCCTTCAAATTTCACAGATCAAATAAAAGAGAAGGATGGGTGGGAAGACAAGGACAGGGAGCATACTTCTAATTAAAGTGTCCACCATGTCCTTGTCAGTGTGTTTTCTTTTTCTTCTCTCTTTCTCTCTCTCTTCCTTTGCTTTGCTTCAGAAGAGTTTGCTTTTGCTCGCGATCTGGGGCTCAGAGTCAGCTTTCCATTTACTTGAGTAATATCTGCTTGGTTAATCAGCTTTGCACATTTGCCTGAGCAGATATCAGGCCCTGCGTGTATGGTTTGTCGTCGTCCCCCCTGCCACCCCCCAACCCACTGCTTTAGAGCGTGAGGCTATCTCTCTCTCTGCAGGTGGAGATGGCTGGGCCGATAAGCCGGCTCACAAGACAAAGACTTGGGTGGAACATGACACTGTACGGCCCACTTTATTTTCTCCCATCACCACCGGAGCCCTACCATGAGCTGTCAGTGAAAGGCTTGCCCTCGCACACATCTATGAGAGTTTGATGGGAGGGGAGGAGGAGGAGGAGGAGGAGGAGTACAATCAAATGGGTTTCCTTGTCAGCTGTCGCAGGCTATTCTGAGGACAGGCAGAGCCAGTTGCGCTCAGCGCATTGGCTGAAGAATGGGAGAATTCCCACAGGCGCAAAGATAAAGGTCAATAGCATTACCAATCTGATCCGCAAAGCCCATCTTCAATATAATCATCATTCCCCTTTGATTACTGTTTCTAGTCTCTTTTATTCCAACACCCCTGTGGCCACACACACCCCATAATACCCTGATCCTAGACAGATCTGGAGAAACACGGGGTTTGTTTAACAGATGGCCAGCGAGGGACGATATTCTCCTAATCATTGGGTCTTTGCAGCTTGGAAACAGCCCTGTGGAGCAAAGGTCTGTCTCTCAGCGACACAAAGGAGCCTCCTCCTTGCTAGAGGGTTTCAGTCAGAGTGCAAGTCCATGTTATTTTCCCCAATGGTGTTTGCTTATGCATTTGTGTGCAGGATGAAAGAACAGCTCTGAGAACGCAGGCAAGCAACATATTCACTCTTCTGATTGTTATGTAGGAAAATGCCAGAATAAATGCAGGAGGATTCAAGCATGCTAAGCACTTTGCATACAGCCTCGTTAAGTAGGAGACGAAGAGGCCAGAAGTAGGACATGGCAGGCCACGATGGTAGCCTCATCTTGCAGGCAAACGAAGGGAGGCTGAGGAGACACAAACTGGGGTGCTTGAAGCAGCATGGAAGAGTCACTTTTGCAACCTGGACGCACAACATCCAAGAAGTCCTCCAAAATTACAGAGAATGTAGATTGAGTAAAGGGGATACTCCTCTTGCTCCTTTGTCAAACCATGGCCTCTGGCACTGCCTCACCCCAGCCCCTGTCCCAGAGCTTAGAAAGTGCTTTCAAAATAAATTTTGGTTTCCATTGCAGATTCAAGGCATCAAAAAGCAAAGAGGTTGTATTATAGATAAAATTTTAACAGCAAGTCTTGGTCGCCCTGTTGCTCAAACTAAAAACAACATGTCTGAATGTGACACGCCAGTGTCTTGGGGCATGAAGTAAGCACCTGTCATCCACCTCTTTTTTGCTTCAGCATTCGAACCATTATTCCCTGACCTTCCCTGAGGCTACATCTCCAAATCACTGAGACGTTATTACCATTGCAGAGGAAAAGGGGAGGTGTGAGCCCTTGGCAAGTGACAACAGTAATGTAAAGCAGCTATACTGTTGCTGTTGGGAGAAGGAATTAATACAAGTAAATAGCACTTCCCAGGCTCTGCTTCTTTCATCTGCAAAAATCCATCCCTTCTTTAATCCACAGACTGCTCTCTGGCACCTTGAGAGTTGACAAGTTCATTGTACATGAACTTTGATGGCTGATAATGTTCTGCTGTCCTGGTTGCATCCAAGGCAGTGGGTTGCACTCCATGGAAACGTATTGTAGCCAATTTTCCGTTCTTAGTATCCAGACTAAAATAAATTCATACATGCATTGGGACTAGGGATGGGCACCAAATGAAAAATGAAATGCTGTTTCATCATTTTGTTAGCTAACAAAATGAAACAAAACAAAACAAAATTAGGAAACAGCATTTCATTAGTAACATGAAAGTGGTTTTTTCCGTTTAAAACAAACCAATTCATTTTGATGTAAAACTCCTTTCCATTTACTTGAGTAATATCTGATGCTCATAAGATGGGGACCCATTTTATAGAATAACAAATCGGTTCATTACTATTTGTTTTGTGGGAATTTTTTAATTTTTTTTTTGTTTCTAATGAAATTAATCATGGGGGAAGGAAATGAAACAAAACAAAAGACAATTTTTCCGTTTTGTGCCCATCCCTAATTGGGACCTGACTAAGTGTTGACTTAGTGTTCCACAGTTAATTCATTGGGTCTACCCTTTTGCTGAAATGGGCACTTAGGATACTGGCCAATGTCATTAAGGTGCCTCAAGACACCCTTGTTTGTATGACAAGGAAGTTTACTTTTCCCTTTCTGTGATTCTTCTTGCACACATCTGAAAGGTTAGCACAATCACTGTCGAGTAACCTCTTGCTGTCTACTCTCTCTCTCTCTCTCTCTCTCTCTCTCTCTCTCTCAGAAATGTAGCACAGGGAAGCACCATCTCCTTAAGGAAGGAATAGCAGCTGAATGGAGGAAGGAAGGAGGGAGCAGAATGAGATAACCTCCTTTTCCATATTCCTCTTCATTGAATTCTCAGTCAGGGACCGTGGCATATGGCGAGGAGGCCCACAAGTGACCATCATTAAGTGATCAGGGTAGAAGAGCAGCGTGGCCCAGATGGATTTCTGATCTGATCTCCCATTATGTACTTTCTAATTTCCAGCCTGTACTCTTCTTCCCAAGGCAGCCAGTGGCTCAAGACCACTTGCAAACTATACGGTGGCCAGAATCCTGTTCATAATTTGTGCATGCGTAAGCAAAATGGCATTAAGTCATAGCAGAGCATTGCTGATACTTTAAAAAAAGTGCCAAGACATGTAACCAGCATCTTGTGAATTAGTGCCTATTTGCTGTTGTAACCTACATTATTTCTCTCATGTATGCATGCACAAAGTATGAAGAAGGTTCTGACCACCATGTGTGCTCCAGTAGACATCATTTGTAAATGAGTTACCTTGGCTATTGGAACCTCCAGGATCTGGAGCACAGAATTTGGGTTAGAAGTAAGGCTTAGAAATAATTATTAGCTACATTAACATAGTTTCTTGTAGGTACTTTAGGGATGATTTTAATAATATAACAGATAGTCACAAAATTATGAACAGATCAATGTAATATATAGCTACAGTGTTACTTATCAGGTATAAAGAGTAACTTCTAGTTACTTCCAAACATTATTTTAAAGACATTTTAGAGGCCCTTCGTTGGGAATTTTTAAGGTGTGGTTTTATGCCATTCTTTTATCAACCCTAAGTGGCAAGAGAAGTGTTATTTGACTTTGATTTTAGGACCCTAAGAAGGATTCAGAGTGTGTATTCCTAAGGAAAAGGGACTACATTAGTAACCCATGACTCAAAAACTTAATGGTGCAGTTGGAGTAATTAATGCCTGGTTGCCTGAAGGTAATGAGTAACACAATGAGTTCCTTGGGTTACCATGTTGTGGGCAACCTGGTGACTTGTTTTCAGAGGGGGGATGTCAAAATTGCCTTCTTCCAGGGGACCTAGCTGCAAGGACCAAAGCAGATGAACAATTGGTATGGATTTGATCACCTTCCCCCGAGTGCTTCCATGGGAAAGTGTCAGAAGCTTAACTGCAACCCCTTCATGAGAGATGCTCTCATAACTCCACAACTCTTCCCTCTCTGGGATTAATGACCTAAGGGTCAATCTACACATTACACACAAGACATCACCAGAAGGAGAGGCTCCTTATCAGCACCCAGTCTGGCTTTATTCCTACCTCTTACATCTTGTAACCTAGCTTCTGAACAAAAACAAAAAAAGAAATTGGAAAAAGCAATATTCTGCTTGCTTCAAAACATGATGTGGAGGAGGGAAATATTGTCTACCCCCACAATGCCATAGCTACTTGGTGTTAGCAGAAGAAAGACAGGCCTTTGTGACATCCTGCTGATGCTGCCTAGTTAGAGGAGAAAGACTGGGTGTTTGACTCTTTGCATAAGCTTCCTGTCTGAAGGCAAGAGGGTAAGATGCACCCGCAGCCCGGGTGGCGGAAAGAGGGGAAACCAGTCACTGTGAGTTGTTGCTTCAACCCCTCCTGCTGATGTTGGCTGGCTGAAGGGGGCTGCTGACTTGGTTTTCTCCTTCCATTGGACACCCTGCCCTCTTAGTCACAATGGACAGCACCATTGTCTAATAAGTGTTAGTGGTTCTCCCTCTTAAGAACCTGCCTCAGCCTCTTTAGTTGTGGTTAACATGTCTTTTTACTGTCTTCCTTGTTCCTGCCTGCCCCTTGCCTTGCTACCCTTGCCTTGTTGTTCCTACCAGTCTTGCTCCAGCCTGTCTGGTTCCCTGTCTTGTCTTGTTACCCTTGCCTTGTTCTTGTCCGCCCACCTCCTGACCCTGTGCTCGAGCCTCTGTTTTGGGTCTGACTTAGTAAGTGACATTGGGACTTGATACCCTGTGTGGTGGATTCGGTCTCAGTACCCTTACTTGCAGCTGAAGGCTTCCTGGAGAAATCTGGACTGTTACAGCCACAAAGGAGATGAGGATGCCTTCCTTACTAAGTTTTGAAAGAATCCATGATAAGCTATATCACAATGCTGTGTTCTTTGTTTGTTTTTCTCATACATGAGGCTGGGCTGGCATCTACTTGTCAGTCCTGTTCAGGATGTCTCTTTGCTGATTTTAGCTATTCTCATTAGCGATGCAGATTAAACGAGGCACAGTGATTGCCACCCTTTCAGCAGCAGCAAAGTTACAAATTGCAGGGAAATGAAAAAATTAAACATCCTCCCACTATCTAAGGATGGCATGACAAGGTATGAGAAATATTAATTAGGGATAAAACTTCTCATCAGTTAAATGCTATTGTTAATCCCAAATGTAATGATGATGATTTTACAGGGAAATGTTGTCCATGTCTAGACACTGGAAATACAAAAGACTCCTTACATTCTCTTCATTTATTAGCACACTGATTAAAAGGCAAATATTTGCCACTGATTTCCTGTTATGCATGCATCCAAACACACCCTTACTATGCTCTGTCCCCACTTCTGGTGACTCTGATTTCATTTCATGTGGTTACTTTTTAACAAACAAAAAAACTGTATTCTCTTAAATTAAATTAAATTAAATTAAAGAGCAGTGTTGCTTATTTTAAAAAGTAAATGACATTTTATATAGGAATAGTTTTTAATGCAATAAACCAACAGAGGAAGAGCTGCTGATCCCCTTTCCTCCAATTATATTATATTTGACTTTTTTGGGTGTCATGTGTCCAAGTTCAAAAGTGGCTACATCATGCTGCTTCAGGCTCACCAGTTCAGAGAAATCAGAAGTGCTGGACAGTAAATCTGTTCAACACCCTGGACAGGCTGGCCCCATCTTAGTAAAGAACATAAGAACATAAGAACATAAGAAGAGCCATGCTGGATCAGGCCAACTGCCCATCAAGTCCAGCTTCCTGTATCTCACAGTGGCCCCACCAGATGCGTCTGGGAGGGCACGAGACTAGATATCTGTCTCTGCCTCTCCCCTGCATCTGGTCCTTGAAGTACCCCCGTTTTAAGCCTGGAGATTACACATCTCCATCATGGTTTGTAACCTGTGATGGACATTTCCTTCAGGAATCTGTCCAATCCCCTTTTGAAGGCATCCAGGCCAGATGCCATCACCACCTCCTGTGGCAGGGAGTTCCACAGACAAACAACACACTGGGTGAAAAAAATATTTTCTTTTGTCTGTTATCTTTTCTAGTTGTCTTTCTGCAAGCAGACAGAGACCTTTCAAAAGAGACTAGTGGGTTAAAATATTTTAAATAAATAAATGGGTCTCTCTGTTTTATGTTGCATCTCCAGTTCTTTTTGATGGCTTACAACCGGACGATCTCGTGCCCCATTGTTTTCACTTGGGAACAGGACAAGGACAGCCTTGTGTGTAAAAGGACATTTGAGATCCTAAGATCTTCTCCTGTTTGGGTTGACAAAGAATGGCGCTTAAGCGCCCTCCGAAACTGCCCACCAGTTGCAGACTGAGGGATCAAGACAACCAGAGGTTCCAAAAAGACTGGCAAAAATTTAAGAACTACATGGAGATTAATTGTAAGGAATTAAAGACTCTTACCGGATTAGGGTAGAACTCGAAGGACTATTATCTATTTTAGAACCTTTTCTATAAGTATATAAAAGGGGTTTGTTGGAAAGGAAGGCTGGGAGATGATCAACGTTAAAACCGCGCGAAGAACAGAGGGAAGTCGAACTTTAGTGATAGATTGACTCTATATGGTTAATGTTTTGAATATGTTTTTTTTTTCTTTCTTTTGTATATAAAATCTTCTAATAAAAATGTTTAAAAAAAAAAAAGAAACTGTCCACCAGCAAAGCCCATATTTGCATCTGGATGGTTGATGGCACCTTCTAGGTTCCCTTGCCACCTTCCCCAGTGGAAATGATCTCCAGAGGGTTGGTGAGGGAGGGAAGGTTGGCGGGCATACAAAGGCTGTCCAGTAGGACGTGGCATCCCTTGGACTTCTTGAAGGTGCCTGTCTTGCCGTTCTACTTACTAACTCCTGCCAGCAAGGAAATTATTACTATAATTTGGGGACATGAGTAATTAAAACACAGACACCTGATGTTAAGGAGCTCCCTGCCATAGATTTTGCCAAAGGAGCACCAAAGTCTCCCTTAAAGAAAATCCAGCATTCAGGCTGAAGTCACTGTAGTGTTCCAGAGACATGATTCTGGAAGATGTTCCTGTCCAAGGAACCAGACCTTGGAAATAAAGGTAGGCATGAAGATTTACCAGCACAACAAAGCAAGCTGATCTGCTTTGGTGAGAAAAGTTCCTACTTTGTCAAGCATGTTTCCTGCAGTGAAGGAATTCCCTCTCCTAAGGATGGCTTATGGGTCACGTACAGTGTGGTTGCCAGATGATCTCTTTGATGCTTGCAAGCTCCTTGGATGCAGAGGAATTCAGAGAAGCATCTGAATTCTCTGCTTTCAGTGGAGATGAACAGTGACCGGCTGGTTTTAAAAAATATTTAGGATTTTTTAAAATTATCACTGTTATTTGTTCCAAGACAGGAGAGGTTGTTGTTTTAATATATATTACACATTGTCTTTGCACTTTTATCTGCGAGATGCCTTAAGGTTTTCTCTCCCCCTGCCCTTCCGTCACAACCACCACCACCAATCTTCTGAGGATGTTTTATCTGTAAGCTGCCTAAAGGGCATTTTAAAGGAGAGAAAAACAACAAAGAAAATGAGAGAAATGATCCTTTGTTGCCTAACACTCAGCATCCAAGGATGAAGGAACGCTCTCAGATATGTCTCAGCATTAAGAGAGCACCTTCTAAGCCCTCTCTCTGTCAGGCTCATGGTGCATGTTAAGCCATTATTTTATAGTTCCTCCAGCTCTTATTTAAAAACCTTGGTGGGGAGACAGATTCGTACGTTTTATTAAAACAACAGATATTCATTTGCCACATGGGGAGCAAAGTTCATTTGTGGCTTGCGGGTTGCTTTGATTTCTCTCTCACACTTTGCCTCCTTTTTTTGCTTTGAAACCAGAGCAAACAAGCCTCTGTCCCGCAGTTGCCTGTTTGTGCGACCTTCTCTTGGAAGAAAATTAACAGCTTCCCATCTGTGAGGTCACCCTCGTCAGCCCCCTCCATCCTTTAGTTACTGGTGGCCCCACCATAAATTGAAACTGCTTTACAGGAAACAATTCCTCACTCACCACCTGTCTCTCCGAGTTGGGAGCCACGGCCCCCTAGGAAGCATTCATCTCAACTCCCCTCCATTAATATGTTAATTTTTATTTATGACACACCGGTAGGAAATAGGAGCTTGGTTCAGACCTTGGAAGGCCAGGAGAGTCATCCACAGGCCGCCATATAAAAGCTCGTGGTCAGAACTGCCGGCAACCCTTTCAAAATTAATGGCTTTCCGAAGCTATATGACCTGTTGCCGACCAGCTAGAAAAATCTGTCTAGGACTCCCATCTCTGCTTCTGCAAGGCATAAGAAATGCCTCTCTGACCTTAACTCAACAGCCTTCCCCTCCCTTTCCCAGAAAGAACCGCGCATTTAGATTTGCTTCTTATATATATTATACTCATTTGTCCTCAGGGGGATATTTCCTGCATGATACCAGCATTATCTGCTGAATCTGCACAAGGCCAGGCAAGGCGCTCGCATGGAAATTGAAATATTTCACAAATGTCGTGGTTTTCTTTTTCCCTACATCTAGAGAGGTCATTATTTCCCTTTAATAGGGGGCCCCCGGGAGCCTTGTTTTATTTTCCATATTTATGAGTGAAACAAAAAAAAAGAAACACAAGACAAAGGAAGAAGTGACTTTGGAGGGTGGGTGGGGGGGAGGCAGAGGCTTGTCCAACAAAGTATTTGAACATGAGCCTTCTGCCAAAGATGTTGTGCTGCTGGAGCTTAAGGACAAAGAAGCCTATGCATCCAGTCAGTGTGCGGAAGATGATTGGCCAACAGTAGACTCTTGTTGTCGCAGACAGGATTGTACAGTATCCTCAGGAGGACCAATTACCCAGTGTATTGTAAGTCTGTGGAACTCCCTGCCACAGGATGTGGTGATGGCATCTGACCTGGATGTCTTCAAAAGGGGATTGGACAGATTCCTGGAGGAAAAGTCCATCACAGGTTACAAACCATGATGGAGCTGTGTAATCTCCAGGCTTAAAGCTGGGGTACTTTAAGGGCCAGATGCAGGGGAGTAGTAGCAGGAGACAGATATCTAGTCTTGTATACTCCCAGAAGAATTTGATAGGGCCACTGTGAGATACAGGGAGCTAGACTAGATGGGCCTTTGGCCTGATCCAGCATGGCTCTTCTTATGTTGTTATGATTAAGAGGTGCCCATTTAAGGGATGCTGGGATGCAGCTACCCAGATATCCCTCTCCAAACCTTTCACTGTGAATGCAAGCAAATAGCTATGAGAACCGAGTGGGGAAGCAGGCAGCAAATGAGTTGAGGACAGGCTCTCAGAAAGCAGGTCAGGCAATGATGATGATGATGATGACGACGACGACAACGATGACGATTGATGGGGGAAGGAATAAAAGCAGAGACCAGAGCTTCTTGTCTCACCTGACCAAATTGCCATGCTACCTCCGACCACTGATAGAGAGGACAGAGGAACAGAGATGATGAAGGCCGATGTAGCTCTCTTAGGGCAAGCTCATAGAAGATGGTACTTTGGTATCACTCCCTACATCCCACCTTTGAAATCTCCCACCACTGTAAGCCTACACATCGTGTGTGTGTTCTGTACCAACAAGAAGTTGGGAATGACTCATTATAGGGAACCTGGTAGGGCTTTTAAGGTCAGTGAAGTGTTTACGAATTGGTTTTACCAGTTCCACTCCCCTAGCGAGTTTCCTTGGCCAAGTGGGGATTTGAACCTTGTTCTCCAGATCCCTAGCCTGTTATTCGTATCTTCAATACCACCTTCAGAATCCCGAATTAGTGACTGAGAAAACATCTTGTGGAGAACTTCCACCAGTCACAGAGCCAACTTTTAATACACCCGTTTATTGCACGGACCCTTTTTTCAACATTCTCAGCATATATTGAAAGCTTTTTCATATTACATATATTGGGAGTAGAGATGGGCACGAAATGAACAATTTTTCATTTCCGTTTTCATTTTTTCGTTCCGTTACATAACGAAACGACAAACGAATTTTGTCTCCAAAATGAAACAAAACAAACAGAAACACCAGAAATTTTGTCGTCCGTTTCATTTCCGTTACTGCAATACAGTGAACTGCTTTAAATGCTAAAAAAAATTGAAATTAATGGTAACAAAATGATAACGAAACGAACGAAAACAAAAATGTTTTTTTGCAAAAAATTCACAAAAAACGGAAACGAACCGAAATGGACCCTCCAAACGACAAACAAAACTCCACTTTTTATATTCGTGCCCATCTCTAATTGGGAGGTATAGATCTGAGGTGTTCTAAGTGCACATTGGCATGGCCAATTGGGGTGAAGTGGTGGGTAGGGAGGCCGCATCCTGTATCAGTAGAATGATGCTCTCTGCTCCGATCCAGGGTCATCCCTGCTGCAAAGCTAAACTTCTTTGTTTTCAAAGGCTAGCACACAAATTGTAAAGGGCAAAAGGGCCCTCTAACCATAAGACAGAGGAGCAAGCAGACGAGGGTAGCCGCTTTTCAGCATGTGTTTAAGAATTAAACTGGAAAGAGCCTGTCTTCATTATCAGTCATGCGGCAGCCAAAATGTCAGAGGTTAAAAAAAATGTTGAACAAAATCAAATTGTCTCAAATACCAAGGCAGAAACCTGCTGAGCAAAGGACCTGTCTTTTGGCGAGTGAGATGTAAAAAAAAAAAAAAGAAGAAGTATTATTCTTAAATACAACAAAGACCTTCGAGAAATTGACCACCACTATGCTGGCTAATTTAAACATACTGCTATAAGATGTTTTGCTGGTTGAAGGGACAAAAATGTGAGACATGCGTGTGATGTGCCCTTTACACACACTGGGTTTTCACTCACTGCCACCACCAGATTAACTGGACACTTGTATGTATTTGAGAGAGAGTCACACCAGGTTATATAGTTTTAAAACAAAACATGAAACGTTTATTAGTTTACAATTGGATGATCAGTATTATGATAGCTTTAGCCGATGTTATTGTATTGCATACATGAATTCTTCTTATAATGTGTTTCCTTTATAAACCAGACCCTTTTCAGTGGCAGGATCCCCCACCTGACCAACTGACAGTCTAACTGACTCTCAGTTCTCTTAACTGAACTCCTCTCAGCTCTATCACAAACTGAACCTCCCATCACCCATTAGGTTCCAATATATAACATTCTTAACCACTCCCACCAGCTTTGTGATTGGCTATGCAAAACACACTCATGAATATTTATACTTTTTACCCTTTTCGCCACAACACATTTGTGTGTTTATTCCACACGACCATTTGTCTCCTTCTAACAGTTTAAAATAAAATGTGTAACTGACATGATACAATCCTAGCAAATGAACACCAACTTATCAGTGTGATGGAACGTGCATTGATCAATCAGGTGTTGTCACTAGAGATGGGCACGACTTAGCGGTATTCCCGTTTCCGTTTCCGTTACTCGTATCCGTTACTCTACGGAAACGGAAAAGGGAATTACTCCACCAGAATTCGAGCTCGAACCGACGAACGAACAATTTGGTCTGATTTGTCGTGCTCGTTACTTGCATCGCGGCGATCGCGCAATGCCAAGCGGCACAGAAAAAAGTTTTTAAAAGTTAAAAAAAACCGATTCCCGGCCCTAAAAGTAGGCAAAAACTGTCTGAGGGCACCTACCAGGCCAGAAGGGTGTTTTATTGGGGGGGGGTTTCCCCGCCCCCCTCTCCTTGGCTATTGCTACTGCTGCGCTGCTGGTACCAGGCTGGGAGGGCGCATCCATTTGCCATGCAGTGCGGGGGATCCAAAATGGTGACCGCAATATATTTTTTGAAATCGTTGCCCAAAACCCCACCAAAGCACCACAGAAACATGCGAAAATTAGCTATTTTAAATGCTTGAATTTTTACAGTAGCAGCAGTGGGTTTTTCTTGCAAAAAAAAGTCTCCATTGATTTTATTTTATTTTATTTTATTTTATTTTATTTTTTTACACCTGCGCATTCGCAATGATGGGCTCGCCCATGGGAGTGGACCATGCAAAGTTTTGGAGCCATTCCACCAATCGCATGGCCAGGTTTTGCTGACTGTACCAGGCTGGGAGGGCGCATCCATTTGCCATGCGGTGGGGGGGGATCCAAAATGGCGACCGCAATATTTTTTTTGAAATCGTTGCCCAAAACCCCACCAAAGCACCACAGAAACATGTGAAAATTAGCTATTTTAAATGCTTGAATTTTTACAGTAGCAGCAGTGGGTTTTTCTTGCAAAAAAAAAAGTCTCCGTTGATTTTATTTTATTTTATTTTATTTTATTTTATTTTTTTACACCTGCACATTTGCAATGATGGGCTCGCCCATGGGAGTAGACCATGTAAATTTTCCACCAATCGCATGGCCACTTGGCCAGGTTGACCACAGAGACTTCTGGGATGTGCCAATCGGGCATAAACAGCCCACTAATCGTAGCCCGAACCCGAACCCTAAGCCTAACCCATACGCCAGTACACTGTCCTTCTAAGTGGGTCAGAGAGGCACCCAGAGGTGCACCCCAATACTCACCCTAACCTCACCCGTAACTAGCCTAACCCTAGCCCTTGCGCTAACCCGTCTTAACCCTAAGCCAGATCTACTTGCATTGCACTATATGCAAGTACGTGAGACACAGCGGGTGCAAGGAGTCTGCCAGTCCGTCACTTGTGGCTCTGGCTGACTCCTGCAGCTCCCTCCAGGAGCCCGCTACCCCCTCCCCAAACCAGTACTAACAACAACGAAAAAACGAAAAAAACGAACCGACTAATTTTTGCGAATTTTCACGAAAAACGGAAACGAGCCGAAACGGAACCGGCCCGACTAACGACAACTCGAAATTTTTTTTTTCAAGTCGTGCCCATCTCTAGTTGTCACCTAGAGATGAACTTCTGTAGCTCTTGGACTGGCGTCTCTAATTCCTATCTCAGCCAGGGCCGGCGCGTCCATTAAGGTGAACTAGGCAGTTGCCTAGGGCACCAAAATGGAGAGGGGGCGCTGGCCAGCCTGCTGCCCCCCCGGCTGCCCCCGTGCCCATCGCCGTCCACCCCTCATGCCTGTTGCTGTCCCCCGTCATCCGCTGCCCCCTGCCGCCCTGTGACACCACAAAAATAGGTTTTTTTATTCACACACATCCTCACAAAGAGACACAAAACACACAAACTCACAAAGCATGAATGATCAAAAAAGGTACCAAAAACCCATCCAGTGCTGCTGCACTAGCTAGTTTGTGCAAGAGGGCAATATTTATCTTAACTTCCTATAAAAATCCGATACAATACATTTTTTTCCCAATATGCAAAATCTCTCTGACAATGATCTCCAACTGATTGTCATTCAGCAAGGAGAAATTTGGGCACACTGTTTTCTCATTTGATGTGCAAAGGCAAACCAAGTCAGGATGAAGGATTTCCATCCCAGTGAAATCCTGTTGCATAGTATGAATGAATGACTCAAGTGAGACTAATCTTGCTGTGACACCACCCAACAGGATTTCAGCCTATGCATCATAAGGCAATGCTCTTCATTCCATCTTGTTAATGAATCTCAGTGTATATGGAGTGATTTACACCCAGGTAATTCGTTCGTTTATTTATTGGTAGGATGTCAGCCTAAAGTTCTATTATAAGGTCTACCAATTTTGCAGAAATACTTCACACAGATGCCAAATGTGTTTTCCATGATGTGCCTCTTGGCTTTTGTTTCTCATATTTTGCCTGTCTACTCAGGAGTAAGCCCAACTGGATTCAGTGCAGCTTGTTCGCAAGAATATATATACTGTACACTGACTTGCAGCCTTAATTAGGTCTAAAAAGTGTTTACAGAATTGCAGCCTTAACCAGGTCCACAATTTAAATCTCATGATTTAAAATTTAGTCCTAATATTTTTTTGTGGAAAGGGGTGGGGGACACGGAACATCTACATTCTGCATTGCTGCTCGTGCAGATCTGGGCATCATAAAGAAATCAATCTCCTGAAAATACATTTTATAGCATCCATTATTTAAATATGTGACCATTTAATAGCCTGAGTAGACACTTCTGTTACTCTCTTGGGAATGTGCCGGGATGTCATTTCAAGTGGAAATCTGAGAGTAGTCCAGAAATTAGAAATTCTGCTCTCTCTCTCTCTCTCTCTCTCTCTCTCTCTCTCTCTCTCTCTCTTTGTGTGTGTGTGTGTGAGAGAGAGAGAATATGTCATAAGAACATAAGAACATAAGAAGAGCCATGTTGGATCAGGCCAAAGGCCCATCTAGTCCAGCTTCCTGTATCTCACAGTGGCCCCACCAGATGCGTTTGGGAGCTCATGAGACTAGATATCTGTCTCCTGATACCACTCCCCTGCATCTGGCCCTTGAAGTACCCCAGTTTTAAGCCTGGAGATTACACATCTCCATCATGGTTTGTAACCTGTGAAGGACTTTTCTTCCAGGAATCTGTCCAATCCCCTTTTGAGGGCATCCAGGCCATATGCCATCACCACATCCTGTGGCAGATGCCATCACTCACCCATCCTGTGGCAGGGAGTTCCACAGACTAACAATGCGCTGGGGAAAATATTTTCTTTTGTCTCTTCTTACTCTCCCAGCCCTCAATTTGAGTGGATGTCCCCTAGTTCTGGCATTCTATGAGAGGGAGAAGAGCATCCCTCTATCCACTTTACTCATGCCCTGCATAATTTTTTACGTCCCTAGAGCTGAAAGCTATCGGGCACCACCCAAGGCTCAAATTGCTGGGTGCCCATTCCCTGCTGACTGTGTCACTGGGTGGAGGAAAAAAACAGCACAGATTTAGGGTTAAGTTGGCTAGACTATCCCTGAACTTGGGATTTAAAAGAATAACCCAATCCTCACTAGAGGGCTCAACATATTGCTCTGTGATGTATTTTCTTTATCATGGCATGATCCTTGGCAAGTTCCTCCCCCTACTCTGTTAGACAACCCACTGAAGGAGATATCGGAGGCTCTTCTTTTTGCAAAGATAACTCTTTAATTTCAACAGCCTTAATGAGGGGTGGCAGATAAAAAAAACTGACAGAAGCCTCTTCCTTCAGAGGTTCTTCTAGGTGTATGTTTTGATCCTGTGACAGGAAATCCTTTGCAACAGTCACAGGGCTACAAGCAACAAGGTTCTCATCCCACTTGGGATTGGTGCCCATTTCAACAGGGCTGTCTTGTGGCTCTTTTACTTGGGTGGATGGCAAGCCCAAGCCCCAGAGGGCATTGTTTCATGCCTGGTTTTAGGTGGATTCAGGGATGAAATCGACTTGCCCCTTGGGGTTTCCCAGGAGTCCTTGAGACATCTTGCATTCTCTCTATTCTGGGCTTTCCTTTCTCTTTCCTTCCTCCTCCTTTCCCCGTCTGCCATTTGCTCCTAATAGAGCAGTTCCCAATACTTCTTCTCCTTCCACTCCTGGTCCACCACTTCTCTGGGTACATTAAGACTGACCCACTCTGCTCTCCCAGGATCTTCATTTATGATGATTGATAACCCATCCTTCCCCACTCTTATCCCTTGCCATCTCCTCCTTTGCCCAACAGCCATCTCCATAGAAGACTTCCTCTGGTGGGAAAGATTGTGGGAAAAGAACATGAAGTTTACTGCATGTACTTTGATAAAAGAAAATCTGTTGAAAATGATGTATAGATGGTATATTACTCCAACGAAATTAGCAAAGATGTATAGGATGAAAGATGATTATTGTTGGAAATGTAAAGAGAAACAAGGTGACTTTTACCATATGTGGTGGACCTGTGGGAAAGTGAAAGAGTATTGGGCACTGATATATGATGAACTCAAAAAGATGTTAAAGTGTACATTCCCAAAACGACCTGAACTTTTTCTGTTAGGGTTGGTGGACAATGAAATTAAAGGAGCAGATAGGACCCTATTTTTATATGCAACAGCAGCGGCACGAATGCTCCTAGCGCAGAACTGGAAGACAACGTATATACCGTCTTTGGATGAATTGAGGGCGAAACTATTGGACTTTGCAGAGATGGCCAGACTGACGTGCAGACTGAGGGATCAAGACAACCAGAGGTTCCAAAAAGACTGGCAAAAATTTAAGAACTATATGGAGACTTATTGTAAGGAATTAAAGACTCTTACCGGATTAGGGTAGAACTCGAAGGATTACTACTTATTTCTAGAATCTCTCTTTTATGAGTATATAAAAGGGGTTCGTTAGTAAGGAAGGCTAGGAGATGAATAACGTTAAAACCGCGCAAAGAACAGAGGGAAGCCTAACCTTAGTGATAGATTGTTTCAATATTGTTAACGTTTTGAACTTATTTTTCTTCTGTATACCAAAACTTTCTAATAAAAATGATTTTAAAAAAAAGAAGACTTCCTCTGACTGCTCCCTCTCTTTCTCTCGTTCCTCTTTTATATTCCCTGCTTTCCCCACCCAAACAGCCCTCTCCACCTGAGGATCTTTCTCCTCTTTCAAATGTATGTCCGTTATCCTGCCCTCTAAAGAGATCAGGTCAACACCCATTTGTTTTTGGGTTTTTTGTTTGTTTTTTGTTTTCCAGTAGAGGTTGGCCCACTCTGTATGAGTTCTGTGTTTCTGTCTTCTTTCGCATACATGGGCACCCAGTGCTGTGGAGGACCTAAGATGGCTGCCCAAACACTGTCAAGATGATATCATGAAGATTGCATTCTGTTCTCAATTTAAAAATAGTTAAATATAAAGTGTGTGAGAGAGGGGGGGGGTGGCTGTCTGGAACAGAGGAAGGCATGTAGAGATATCAGCTGTTTGTTTGATTAAAATAAATGTGAACAGGTAGGAAAGGGCATTGGTGGCCAGTGGCAGGCCAAGGCGATACATGGGAAATAGAGGTGAAAAATAATTTCATTGCATCCTGTGGTCTCAGTGAAAGTCCTGGTTTTACACTCAGAACAAAACAACCATATATCATCCCCAAAATTCACACCTTTGCAATGTGTTTCAAAGGAATAAAGTATCCAGAAAACAACATATAGGTTTTAAAATGTGAGTAGCAACACATATGCAATTTAAAAGGTTCAGAACCACCACAGGGAAAATAAACACATTGGCCCAAATCCTGTGGCTTAGCATAGTTAACCTGCACTAGATTAGGCCCACTAAATCAATGGGGATTTAGTGGACCAACTCCTCTGCAAGATCCATTGGTTCAATAGGCCCATTCAAGTTGTGACTCACTATAAGCTCTCAGCTGCTCTCTGCCTGTCATAGAATCATAGAATCATAGAATCATAGAGCTGGAAGAGACCTCAAGGGCCATCTAGTTCAACCCCCTGCCATGCAGGAACCCCATCACAATATTTCCGACAGATGGCCATCCAGCCTCTGCTTAAAAACCTCCAAAGAAGGAGACGCCACCACCCTCCGTGGCAGCATATTCCACTGCCGAACAGCTCTAACTGTCATGAAGTTCTTCCTAATGTTCAAACGGAATCTCTTTTCCTGTAGTTTGAAACCAGTGCCCCGAGTCCTAGTCTCTGAAGCCATGGAAAACAAACCTGTTCCCTCTTCAATATGACATCCTTTCAAATATTTAAACATAGCTATCATATCCCCTCTCAGTCTTCTTTTTGAAAGGCTAAACATTCCCAGTTCCCTAAGCCGCTCCTCAGAAGACATTTCCTCCAGACCCTCAACCATCCTGGTCACCCTCCTCTGCACCCGCTCGAGGTTGTCAACATCCTTTTTAAATTGAGGTGCACAGAACTGGACACAGTACTCCAGGTGGGATCTGACCAGAGCAGAATAGAGTGGTAGTATCACTTCCCTTGATCTAGACACAATGCTTCTGTTGATGCAGCAAGAATTGCATTGGCTTTTCTGGCCGCTGCATCACACTGTTGACTCATGTTCAATTTGTGGTCCACCAAGACTCCCAGATCCCTTTCACAGGTACTATTCTCCAGCCAAGTATCCCCCATCCTATATCTGTGCAATTCATTTTTTTTTAATCTAGATGTAGCACCCTACATTTCCCTCTGTTGAAATCTATTCCGTTAGCTTTGGCCCAGCACTCTAATCTCTCAAGTGCCTTGCTTTCTAAAAGCAATGAAGGTCTTGTGGTTTGATAGTGCAATTTCCTATGCTAAGCAATAGGATTAGGGCTGACTGGTAAAAGGCTTTTAAAAATGTGCACATCAGGGAACATGTGGGGGGAAATGACGTGAAGTCCAGCAACCCAATAGAAAAGAAATATGGGAACAAAATGCAGACAAGATTTAAAAACAAAACAGTGAAATGGCCACATGGCTCCCCCTTTTTATTTCAATGAAACTAGGAGGATACCAAGAAAAAACATGTCCCCCATACGTAGAAGAAGAAGGCACATGGTCTCTCAATACCAGCAGAGCAGAACTGCAACCACTAGGTGATATTCCCTTTTCTTTAATCTTTAATTGGCTATACTTAGTGGGTTTATGAAATTTTATCCCAATCCCCAAATGGAGCACATAGGTTTTCTGCATTAAACCTTCCCTTCTCCCCCTCCATGGGGCATGGTGGCTCAGCAGGCTAGAGTACTGAAAACTGTCAACCGAAAAGTGGGCAGCTCAGTGGTTCGAATCCCAGGTGCCACGTAGCAGAGTTCCCGCTGTTAACCCCAGCTCCTGCCAACCTAGCAGTTCAAAAGCATGTAAATGCAAGTAGATAAATAGGTAAGAGCCATAAAAAGAGGGAAGGTAAAACAGTGTTTCCTTGCAGCCTTGCTGGCCACATGGCCACGGACTTGCAAAACTCTCTCTTCAGCTTGAATACGGAGATGAGCACCACCTCCAGAGTTGGACACAACTAGCATGCATGTGCGGGGGGGGGGGGGGGGGAGAGACGACCTTTACCTTTTACCTCTCCCTCTGGCCTAACAGGAACTTGTATGTCTCAAACAAGTGGAAAATGGAGAGGAGATGTGGGTGGGTGTGCATAACCTATGTCCCTTTGTTTGAAGGACTGACATGTGAAACCCAATCTTCTGCTTCAGATACAATCTAACAACAGCATTCTTACTTCCTGCCTTATCCACGACAGAGGAGCCTGGCAAAAATCATGTTGGCAAGAACTTTACATCTAAGAATAATCTCCTGGCAAACCACACCTTTTGCCACATTTGGACTTTTGGTACATGCTTTGAAGAAGTCGGTGTTGCCCTCAAAAGCTTGTGATGATTTTTTTATTTTTTATTAGTGGGTTATAAAGGTATCACATTGCCTAGTCCTGCATTTGTGTTTTGTAATGGCCACATGGTTCCCCTTTTTATTTCACTGAAATTACAAGTGAGTGATGTCCATGTTCCTACCAACTGGGGGTGGGGGAGTGGGGTCACTTGCAGACACACACACACACACACACACACACACACACAGAGAGAGAGAGAGAGAGAGAGAGAGAGAGAGAGAGAGAGAGAGAGAGAGAGAGAGAGAGAGAGAGAGAGAGAGAGAGAGAGAGAGAGAGAGAGAGTCCTTCAGCCAACTAAACCAGTGGTGGCCAGACTTCAGCCCTCCAGATGTTTTGGATCACAACTCCTGCAGTCCTTTGTCATTGGCAATCTAGGCTTGGAATTCTGGGAGTTGTGGTCCAAAACATCTGGAGAGCCACCCCTGGACTAAACTAAAGGACAGAGAAGTACTCATTCTGAAAAACACTGACTCCCCAGCTAGGCCAATTGTGGACTACAGTTAGACAAGGCAGAGCCAGGAGAGAAACCTTACATTCAGCAGATGTTGGCAGATGGAGCTGAAATCTGGCCGATTGAGAGGTGACTAAAGAAGACCAGGGCAGGCCTGGGAGGGTCAGTCCTTGCAGAATTGCACCCTTCCAGGGTATTTAGAATACCATGCCTGATAGTTGAAATTTGTCACTATTTGTGTCAGTACAATGAGTTGACTGACGCTATTATCACTTGGCTGCAGGAAAACAGGTACTTTTTACGTAGATGGTCCCAGATGGCAGTTTCCTCCAGCAGCCTTATCAGTTAGGTAAGCTATTATTTCCCTTTGCTTGTGATGTGTTCTCCCACTCTCCCTGGTCTCCAGTTCATTGTTAACTTGTGTTAACCAGGAGTGTGGCAGGGGGCTCGTTTTTCTTCTGTCACGGTGTAGTCATCTGCTGGCCCTACCAGGGAAAGTGAAGGGAGATGGGTTTTATAGGCTTTTGTCAGGTGAGGACAGTGGTACTGGTGATGACAGATAGGATATTTTCCTAAGTTCTCAGGTTGCATTAGACAAAGCATTCATTTTCCCTCTTATCTTGAAGAAATCGGTTTCTGGGTTAAACTGAGGCAATGCTGCCTTCCCTTTCTCTAATCTCATCACATCTGTGTTGCTTCTGTTTCGTTTACCTTATTTTAGTGACCATCACTCTCTATGCAGAAAGTGTGTGGTGTGTGTGTGTGTGTGTGTGTGTGTGTGTGTGTGTGTGTGTCTTAGTTTGATTTCTGACGTTCTGGTGTCACCCAGTCCTCAGTACCAAGGGCCACCAACCTCTGTCAGAGGAATCAACTCATTTACTGGTGTTATCTCCCGCCACTTCAGGGCTCAAAACCTTATTATATGTCATCACTTCAGCTGCTGCTCAAATATGGCTTTCTTCCAAACGTGAAATGGTGAGCCGATTAGATGCACGACAGGTGTTAAGACCTTGCAGCATCTAATGCGGGCATCTGACAAAGCATGATCCGAAATTAATGAGGCACACGAGGAAGCCAGGATTTTCACATGAGCTGATCTTTAAAAATAATAATCCTGCCGTCAAAACCAGTTAGTACCTAATCCAGCTATATATTGCAGCATGGCCCAGAAGGTGGATAGAGAAGCATGATGTAGAATTAAAAAGGTGTCCTCTTAGGCAAATCTCCAGCAGGGAAGAGGTGGAACAGTGGTTGGCTGCAATCAGAGGCTACCTTATAGCCTCCCCTCCCTGTGTTCATCTGTGTGTAAGTCATGATAGATCTCAAAAAATGGCAAGGCAGCTTTAAACATTTTGAAAGGTAATTGAGGGCAAGACTAAGCCTCTATCAAGCACAGGAAATGTTGTTTCAAGTGGTTTTTTTATCAGGTCTTTGGTGCTGACCGATTCAGACCCCCGCGAACCCAATTCCATTCCCGAATCTGCATCATGATTGAGAATGCTTGATTCAGATTTAGGATATGCTTGCTATTAAAAGGAGTTCAGGATATTCAAAAGGGACGAGTGTGTACAATCTCTCAACCGCACCTCCCAAAATAAGGGTGTAAGTATTTATACCCCACACCCACCGCTCATTGATATGATTAATGCCAGTGTTGGATGAATGACAGAACCATGAAAACTGGCAGATCACACGAGAGTCTCTCACAAAGTGGGTACCTAGGTAAAAATTAGACCACAGACAAGGTGTTCGTGGCTGAACAGACACACAGCACTGAGGGAATAGGGGTCTGCTTATGAAAAAAAAACTCCAGCATTCACAGGACCCAATGAATAACATACTTCAGTTATAATTTTAGCATTGCAAATCATTGCCAATTTTTTTAGGATTATAACTGGTCATTTCAAACAATAGTGTTCCCTAAAGGCTTTAAGATTATGTCCCTCTATTGAGCATTGAAGCTGGGAACCAAACTTAGCCAGTTTTAATTAAACAGCCATAACATTCCAGAGAAAGAATGACCGCTCAGCTCATGTATAAATAATTATTATCGTGTATATGTGTGTGTCTTTCAGTAGCACCTTTGAATACTAGCCACAGAGGAATTTAATTAAATCCTTCAACTTGATTGACAGGTGAATGGCCTAATCGCTGTTTCATGAATGGCTGTCCAGGAGGCTGGGAGCCAGAACTCATCATGAATAAAGCTTTTCACTTTGTGACCCGTAGCCACTCACAGGGCTGACAATCTAAAGGGTGCCACTGGGAAGAGGCCAGGAGGAGACGTCAACAGCTGTGCTGGGGGCGAACAGACGTAAGCTACTGCCCTGATAACAGAAGGATTACTTAATCTGACAAATAGGACACCATGCAGAAACCCATACGGGATCCATTGTCCTGCTGAGGTTTATCCGTGTCCTATGAATGTGAGACAGGAAAGGAGGGTCAGATAAAGGATCCTGCCTGCTCCGTGTCTGGCTGCTACCCTTGCCGCTCTGGGTGGAGAGTTGCTACCTTATGAGAAACAACACACACACAGCAATAGAAATAATGTGGATTGTTAGGATCATGTATACACAGTCCTTGTTACCCGACATGGTTCAAACAAATGGATGAGCTGGCGAAGGGGTTCTCCCAAGGGCATAACAGTTACATATACAGGGGTACCTCTTAAGACAAATGCCCTGTAAGCAAGTGTGTTCAGCTTATATACTGCCCCATACCACTTCAAGTAGTCTCTGGGCAGTTTACAGTTTAATTACCATATGCAGGCTACACATAAACTCATAGGAAGAAAAAAAATTCCAGGAATAGGCAGGACAAAAAAATTCTCTATGGGATGCTTCACAAGACGAAATATACCCGGGGGGGGGGGGGGGCTGGTTATTTTTGTCTTTATTCTAGCTTCTATAACAGATTAATCCATTTTCAATGCATTACTACGGGAAACTGTGTTTTATAAGACAAAATTTTCTTAAAACAAATCGAGCTGTAGAATGAATTAAATTCGTTTTAAGGGGCACCAGTGTATATCTATTTTTTTACAAACCAATAAGGCCTCCACTATTCAATGGGCATTTTCCTGCTTCTGTTCAGCTCTTGGGCCCAGCTCCTGCCCAAAGCAGAAAGTGGAGGAACTCTGGGCTGAAGTAATCACATAGAAGAACAGTGAACACATAGAAGAACAAACCTTGCTGAGAGAAAATCAGCATGGTTTCTGTAAGGGTAAGTCTTGCCTGACAAACCTTTTAGAATTCTTTGAAAAGGTCAACAGGCATGTAGATTTGGGTGAACCGGTGGATATTGTCTATCTGGATTTTCAGAAGGCTTTTGACACATTCCCCCACCAAAGGCTGCTAAGAAAATTGCACAGCCAAGGGATAAGAGGGCAAGTCCTCTTATGGATTGAGAACTGGTTGAGATCCAGGAAACAAAGAGTAGGTGTCAATGGGAAATTTTCACAATGGAGAGAGGTGAAAAGCAGTGTGCCCCAGGGATCTGTCCTGGGACTGGTGCTTTTCAATCTGTTCATAAATGACCTGGAGACAGGGATAAGCAGTGAGGTTGCCAAGTTTGTGGATGACACGAAACTTTTCCGTGTGGTAAAAACCAGAGAAGATTGTGAAGAGCTCCAGAAGGATCTCTCCAAACTGGGGGAATGGGCTGCCAAATGGCAAATGCGTTTCAATCTAGCCAAATGTAAAGTAATGCATATTGGGGCAAAAAAATCCAAACTTTATCTATCAACTCGTGGCCGCTGAGCTATCCGTGACGGATCAGGAAACAGATCTTGGTGTATTGGTGGACAGCTCCATGAAGGTGTCTACCCAATGTGTGGCAACAGTGAAGAAGGCCAATTCCGTGCTAGGGATAATCAAATAGGGGATTGAAAATAAAACAGCCAACATTATAATGCCATTATAAAAAATGATAGTAAGGCCACACCTGGAGTATTGTGTACAATTCTGGTCACCGCATCTCAAAAAAGACATGGTGGAACTGGAAAAGGTGCAGAAGAGAGCAACTAAAATGATTACTGGGCTGGGACACCTCCCTTATGAGGAAAGGCTAAAAAAAATTGAGGCTCTTTAGTCTGGAAAAAAGGTGCCTGGGGGGGATATGATTGAAACGTACAAAATAATGCAGGGCATGAGTAAAGTGGACAGAGGGACGCTCTTCCCCCTCTCTCAAAATACCAGAACTAGGGGACATCCCTTCAAATTGAGGGCTGGGAGAGTAAGAACAGACAAAAGAAAATATTTTTCCCCAGCATGTTGTGGAGCTCCCTGCCACAGGATGTGGTGATGGCATCTGGCCTGGATGCCTTCAAAAGGGGATTGGACAAATTCCTGGAGGAAAAGTCCATCGCAGGTTACAAACCATGAGGGAGATGTATCATCTCCAAGCTTAAAACCGGGGTACCTCAAGGACCAGATGCAGGGGAGTGGTACCAGGAGACAGATATCTAGTTTTGTCCGCTCCCAGGCACATCTGGTGGGGCCACTGTGAGATCCAGGAAGCTGGACTAGATGGACATCTGGAGGTTTGGCCTGATCCAGCATGGCTCTCCTTATGTTCTTATGTTCTTATGATCACACCCTCTTGGGATATGTTACACTGAGGAAAGGAAAAGCTGAAAGCTTTGTGCTGTAGTAAACTATAGTAAACTCCAATACTGCCTCCCAAATTTGGATCCCAACCTGAGACTCATTCCCAGAGACCAAGCTTGAGGTTCATTCAGCCTTCCAACCTTTTGAGGTTGCTAAATTAAATGCCTAGCTTGATGGGCTGTGTATGTGTGGGCAATATGTAGCCTATATAATTAAACTGTAAACCACCCAGAGAGCGCTTTAAGCAGGGTGGGGTAGCATATACACAGCATGCTTTGCTTTGCTTTGCTTGAGTTTGACACACACACACTGGATGAAGGAGTGGCCTTTCTTAAACTTGTGATGCTGAAGACACAATTGCAAGCAGTTCCTTTGAGAGTGAAGAGTGGGAGACACTGGGGGGGGGAACCCTCCATATTGGTGGCTGCATAAAGAGCTTTCAGATCTGAGGATTTAAAGAGGGCCTGTGTAGGGACAGGCAAATCACCAAGGAAGAATACAAATGAGTAACCAAGATTCGTGAGGAAGAGGTCCAGAAGGCTACAGCTCAGAAGATGCTCAAACTGCGAATGATCAGTGTTGTTTCTTGTTTGGAGGAAGGAAAAGAACAATAGAAGTTCTGAGTTTCCTGCATATAGAAAAATTACACAGGGAAAGCAGAACTGCTAGACACCTACTTTGTCCCTTTCTTCCCCCAAACAAGGAAAGAGTTTTCAGGCTGGTGTGAATAGAATCAAGGAAACCACAACAGGGTGGCCACCCAGAAGAAATGAAGAGATGGTAGAGAAATACCTTGCTATTTTAATCTAATTCAATTTTCCAGAGCCAAGCAAGCTGCATCCAATGGTAATAAAGATATTTGTAGGTGTATTCTCAGAACGCCTGCTCATCATCTTTCAGAATTTCTGGAGAACAGGTGAGGCACCTGAAGACTGGAAGTGGGCACATGTCATGCCCTCCTTCAAAATGGGAGGAAAATAAGATCTGTGCAACTAGTGATGGGTTAGCTTGAGAAACACCATAGAACAGTTTTTAAAAAAAAAATCAATCTGTGCATTTAAGAAAAGAACATGCTGATTGCTAGTCCAACTGAACACATGCTGCTCAAGAAGTCATGCTAAAGAAATCTTGTATATTTTATTGACAGAGCCATATGATTGGTAGATGAGGGGAATACAACACATGGATTGTATCTTGATTTCAGCAAGGCTTTTGGCAAAGTCTCTCACAATATTCTTGGCACCAAGGTAATAAAATATGCGCTCAAATGATGTGGCTCTTTGGTGCATTTGTAGACTGATTGTATCCAAAGAGTGCTCACCAAAGGTTCCCTGTCATCCAGGAGGGAAGTGATGAGGGGCCTGCCCCAGACGTTTGTCCTGGGCGCACTGTTTTTTTCAACATCTTAATAAATCACTTGAACGTGGGTGTCAAGATGTGCCATTTTGTATGGAGTGTCAAATTAAGGAGGGCATGTGAAAAATAGCCCTGAAAATTAAAGTGCTTTTTAAACTGAGGCTTGAATAATAGTTTACTTTATTATTAAAGTAGCGATCTCTCCCACTGAACAATGTCACTGTACCATATCATCCTGACAGTTGAACTGTTTATGTTGCAGGAAAGAGTGTTTAAATCTCAAAGTGGCATTTGCAGGTCCTCTATAGTTTGCATTCTTTGTAGATTATCGAATGCCCTCCCAAGCGAGACCCACCTGGTGCCAACTTTTATGACATTCCAGCGCCAGGGTAAAAACATTCCTGTTCCAGAAGTTTTTTAATTGATTATTGTGGGTCCTGATGGCGATTTTAGTGTAGTATTTTAATATATTGTATTTATTGTATTTAACTGTTTTATTGTTTTAATTTTATTGCAATTTGATGTTTTAATTGAATTGTTTATTTTTTATTGTGAGCCACACAGAGACCTTTGGGTAGTGGGCGACATACAAGCTAAATAAATAAATAAATAAATGAATAAATAGTCCCAATGCCTTGGATTATTGAATTTTCTGGTATTCCAGGACCTTGGAGTAACAATATCCTGGAGCATCAAATGATTTATGCTACGGAGCTATATTCCTTAGAGATTTGCAAAATTTTAGTCATATTAATGCTATCATCGTCGTGGCAGCTATTAAGTCACAGACTCCTGGGGTTAAAAACTCTGCACGAACAATTGAGATTCCTACTGGGGAAAGAAAAAATCTTGGTACTCTAGGACCCTGGACCTCCATGCCCTCCAGAAATGATTACCGTATCTGTAACTGATAAAGAAAAGATAAGTGTATAAAAAGCAGCCAGAAAAGATAGCCAGGGCAAGGAGCTAAGGATGCCAGGAGAGCACCATTGGAGTGGAGAAAATTCTACAGTGGTGGTGAATGGGGGGGGCAGAGATACCTGTCTTTTTCCATCTATAAGACACCCCCATGTATGATAACCGCCACTTTTCAACCCCAAATTATAGTTTCACAATTGCATAACTCTCTCCTCAGCTCATTTCTGTGTATAAGGTGACCCTCAATTTATAGTCTAACAATTTAAGACAAAAATACAGTCTTATAGGTGGAAAAAATATTATAATATGTTTTCATAAATGCTGATTTGATTTGATAATTGCTTATGTTCTGGTAAAGTCTTATATAGTGACCTCACTGTCAGATGTGCGGTATAAAAATCCAATAAATAATAATAAATAATAATATGTTAAGACACATTTCATGGATCTGACTTAATTGAGAATTAATTTTATAGCTTTGAAATATACATTGTTATACTTTTCTAATCACTAGGCATTTTGTAAGACTTTAGATACAGGCGTTTTGCTTCGTTTTGAAGCACCCTGTTACTTTTTGTTAGAGCATTTTAACATTTTGTTAGGATAGTTGCTTATATTTCTCACTGGGTTCATTAAGTTTCCATAACCATACTTTTACAAAATTGTATTGTTTATATTCACTTTTTTGGGTATTGAACAGATAACGATATAACATATTTATATCTGCCTGCATCCAGTAAAGAGAACCCGCCCCCCCAAAGTGCAGATTTTCTTAGACATTCAGTTGACTGTCTTCCAAATAAGTTCAAGGATATTCAGAAGAAGGTAGAATTGTGCAAGCTGTAAAATATTCCTCTGGGTCATACAGGAATTAATCCCTTTGGGATAAATGCCAGCTGCGATGAACACAGGATTCTGATTTTTCCCTGGAGGCCTATAAAGTTGGATGGCCATCTGTCGGGGATGCTTGAGTAAGTGGGCTTCCTGCCTGGGCAGGGAGCTGGGCCCGATGACCTGCAGAGTGCCAGTAGAGATGGGCACGACTTAGCGGTATTCCCGTTTCCGTTTCCGTTACTCGTATCCGTTACTCTACGGAAACGGAAACGGGAATTACTCCACCAGAATTCGAGCTCGAACCGACGAACGAACAATTTGGTCTGATTTGTCGTGCTCGTTACTTGCATCGCGCAATGCCAAGCGGCACAGAAAAAAAGTTTTTAAAAGTTAAAAAAAAACCCGATTCCCGGCCCTAAAAGTAGGCGAAAACTGTCTGAGGGCACCTACCAGGCCAGAAGGGTGTTTTATTTGGGGGGGGGGTTTCCCCGCCCCCCTCTCCTTGGCTATTGCTACTGCTGCGCTGCTGGTACCAGGCTGGGAGGGCGCATCCATTTGCCATGCAGTGTGGGGGATCCAAAATGGCGACCGCAATATTTTTTTTTAAATCGTTGCCCAAAACCCCACCAAAGCACCACAGAAACATGCGAAAATTAGCTATTTTAAATGGTTGAATTTTTACAGTAGCAGCAGTGGGTTTTTCTTGCAAAAAAAGTCTCCGTTGATTTTATTTTATTTTATTTTATTTTATTTTTTTACACCTGCGCATTCGCAATGATGGGCTCGCCCATGGGAGTGGACCATGCAAAGTTTTGGAGCCATTCCACCAATCGCATGGCCAGGTTTTGCTGACTGTACCAGGCTGGGAGGGCGCATCCATTTGCCATGCGGTGGGGGGGATCCAAAATGGCGACCGCAATATTTTTTTTGAAATCGTTGCCCAAAACCCCACCAAAGCACCACAGAAAGATGCGAAAATTGGCTATTTTAAATGCTTAAATTTTTACAGTAGCAGCAGTGGGTTTTTCTTGCAAAAAAAAGTCTCAGTTGATTTTATTTTATTTTATTTTTTTACACCTGCACATTTGCAATGATGGGCTCGCCCATGGGAGTATACCATGCAAATTTTCCACCAATCGCATGGCCACTTGGCCAGGTTGACCACAGAGACTTCTGGGATGTGCCAATCGGGCATAAACAGCCCACTAATCGTAGCCCAAACCCGAACCCTAAGCCTAACCCATACGCCAGTACACTGTCCTTCTAAGTGGGTCAGAGAGGCACCCAGAGGTGCACCCCAATACTCACCGTAACCTCACCCATAACTAGCCTAACCCTAGCCCTTGCGCTAACCCGTCTTAACCCTAAGCCAGATCTACTTGCATTGCACTACATGCAAGTACGTGAGACACAGCGGGTGCAAAGAGTCTGCCAGTCCGTCACTTGTGGCTCTGGCTGACTCCTGCAGCTCCCTCCAGGAGCCCGCTACCCCCTCCCCAAACCAGTACTAACGACAACGAAAAAATGAAAAAACGAACCGACTAATTTTTGCAAATTTTCGCGAAAAACGGAAACGAGCCGAAACGGAACCGGCCCGACTAACGACAACTCGAAAAAAAAATTTTTCAAGTCGTGCCCATCTCTAAGTGCCAGTTCTACACCTCCATGATTTTATGACTCTAAGAAAGGAACAGTGGCAAGAAGAGCAATGTTTTGGGGATCAAGGCAAGGCACACTAGGCGAAGCCATACACAAAGGAAGAACTGTGGGACAGGGTAAGCAAAGCAGGGCTGGAGCCTCATTATTATTCAACTTAGTCAATTAGCTTAATACAATTTTTTTTACAGGTCAGACTTGAGGTTACATAAATCTGTTCCAGCTTCTTGGTGTTTTCTAGAAAATTTTGGTAACCTCTACACTCATGATGGATCATTTATCACCTGCAGATTGGTCATTAATAAGCTCATTTGTTTACAAGACACACACACACACACACACACACACACACACACACACAAAACTCCAAAGAATTCTTTAAAATGCAGAAGGTAGTTTTTGCTCTACGGATACGTCTGGACAAGGGATTTTTATTGTGGAAATTGGTCTTCATCAAGTATAGAATTTTATGGGGGTGGGGAGGCAGGGCAGATTTGATCATTTTTCATTTGAAAGCCTCCCATGCTTTCCTACTGCTTCCATCTTTTTTTCTACTGACAAGAAGACAAAGACAGATTTGCAGCACATTGTTGCATTGGTCGTGCTATGAACTTTCCAGCTGGAAACATTTAAGAATGCAATTCCCTTGAGGAATTTTCTCCCAGTGCAAATTCTAGCTCATCAGGAAGGCTTTTTCTTGTGAGCATGGCAAGGAGGCAGAGGGTTAATTTTTTAAAAAAACCTTCACAGTTTTCATCAGATTGTCATCTTCTATTCCATAGCAAACTGATGCCATTTCCACTTTTAACAACCTGGACATCAGAGATGCATTAAACATCCCATCTCAGTTGTCCTAACATATATAGCTAGCTACACACACACACACACACACACACACACACACACACACACACACACACACACACACACACACACACACACACACACACCATTCAAGATCCAAATTAGACACTTTTAGTTTATCTCTTACATTACATGCAGTTTTAAAAGTGGAAATTGCCTCAGCTGAGATGCTATGTATACTTTTATAAAGACAGAGATGTTACAAGTGTACAGTGGTACCCCGACTTAAGGGCAGCTTGACTTAAGAGCGGAAAACTGTTGGCATTTTAACTGCCGCCTTACAAATTTTAGACATGGTCTACTCGACTTACCAATATTTTTTCATTTTTTTCATTTTTAAAAAATGTTTAACTTATTTTTTCAATTTCTTATATAGGTACCCTGACTTAAGAGTAGTTCGACTTAAGAGCATGCATTCAGAATGGATTAAATTCGTAAGTTGAGGCACCACTGTATATGATTTTACAGTTGCTCGGCTTGTCTCAGTTGAAAATCTTTGAAATCATCATCATCATCATCATCATCATCATCATCATCATCATCATCATCTTAGAACTACAGAGCTGGAATGGACCTTATGGATCATCATGTCCAGTCGTTGTCAAGGAGGATAGAGGGAAGGAATTAAAGTCCCAACCTTTGTTTCCCCAGAGATTTAAACTACCAAGCTATCCAGTAGCATAGATTTACCGACCTTGGGTCAGAAGTATGCATGATTTTTGGAAGTCAGATTGCATCCAAATGCCAAACACTTCCTCAATATAAAACTTTTCAGAGTGATAGGTTCTTCTGTTTCAGCCAGCGCAAGAAAATTAAAAAGAGAGAAATAAATGGAAAAGTATTTGGTGCCAAAAACAAAAACAAAACCCCCAACGTCTGTTTTGTTTTCCTGCTCAGTCTAATATGGTTATTGCTGAGACCATCTGAATTATTTTCTCTCTATGGATCAGTGAGTCGATGACTGTCTCATGAGAGAAAGTGCACAGAGCTGCTAGGCTGGTAAAACTGAAATATTAAAACAGTTGACTGTGTCGATTATTGCTCACCTTTCAGTTGCCTGTTTCCTCATCTACATCTGGCCAACAGTTTAATTAACCGTGAAGCTTCTTTTAGCAGTATCGATCCACAAAGGTTAAATATGTTTATCACAACCAGGGAAAGTGGTCAAATCCATTTACTACAGTTCAGGTAGTAAATTGGCATATAATTTGGGGAAGATAATGTTTGTTGTGTACGCGCACTCATAAACAACCCTACAGTATAGGCAGGATTCTTGGCCAGGTTTCCCTTACATAAAAAAAGTTTGTCTCTGATTCCAGAACATTCTGCCCCACACAATAAAGTCTCGATAAGCATCCCATGCTTTTATGGTTAGGCTGGGTAAGCAAGATCTAAATTCATATTCAGAACCTAGTGGTTTCAATTGTGAGGTTGACACCAAGCACTTAAATAGCCACCTATTTATTTATTTATTTATTTAAGGATATTTTTACCTCACCTTTATCATTGAAAAGGACCCAAGGTGGCTTACAGTAATGCGGGATAATATAGAGTCCAGTACAATTAAGACATGTTCAGGTATTGAGAACAGGGAATTGAGGAACATCTTAACAGCATTAAAAGACAAGATTACATTAAAGCTACCAGAGAACATGAGCCTTTAAAAAGAGAGTAAAATTCCATGTAAAGTTATAAGTGAGGGAAACTAACTTTGAAAACATAGTGTCAAATGTAGTCACAAAGTCTATAAACAAAAATTCTATGTGTTCATGTATGATAGATTCATATAAAAGTCACATGATAGGTAGTCCATCATTCATCAAAAGCTTGCCTGAAGAGAAAGGTCTTTGCCTGTTTCGGGAAAGACAACAGAGATGAGGCAATCCTAGCCTCTACTGGAAGGGAGTTCCAGAGTCTGGGTGCAGCAGCCAAGAAGGCCCTTTCATGGGTTCCCACGAGATGTACCTGTGAATGTGGTGGGATAGAGAGAATGGCCTCTCCTGATGACCTTAACACCCAAGTCGGTTCATACTGTGAGATTCGATCTTTGAGGTAGCTAGGACCCAGATCATATAGTGCTTTGTAAGTTAAGGTCAGCACCTTGAATTGTGCCTGATAGCTGATTGGCAGCCAGTGGGGCTGCTTTAGTATGGGTGTAATGTGATCTCTGTAACCCTCCCCAGTCAGCAATCTGGCTGCTGCATTCTGGACCCACTGAAGTTTCCTGAGGCTTTTCATTGGTAACCACACATAAAGTGCATTACAGTAGTCTAGCCAGGATGTCACTAGGGCATGTGTCACCGTGGCCAGAGCTGGTTTCTCAAGAAAGTGGCATAACCAGCGTAACTGGCATACTAGCCTTAATTGTGCAAATGTGCTCCTGGCCATAGCCGTGACCTGGGCATCCAAGCTCAAGGATGAATCCAAGAGCACCCCCAAGCTGCGTACCTGATTTTTCAATTGGAGGGTGACCCCATCCAATAGAGGTTGCATCCCTATCCCTTGTTCTCCCTTTCAACTGACCAGGAGACCTCTGCCTTGTCTGGGTTTAGTTTCATTTTGTTCGTCCTCATCCAGTTCATTACTGCAGCTAAACACTCATGTAAAGTTGAGATAGTAGCTCCCTTAGAATCCGGAGGTGATGAGAGGTAGAGCTGGGTATCATCAGCATACTGGTGGCACTTAACACCAAAATACCTGATAATCTCTCCCAGTGATTTCATATAGATGTTAACATAGGACACAGAACAGAACCCTGGGGGACTCCACAGGTCAGTGGTCGTGGTGTCGAACATGAATCACCTAACACCACTTTCTGCATTCTATCCTGCGGGAACGACTGCAGACAAAGCAAGCATTCATGGGTGAATACAGTGGAGGCTGAAGATTCCCATTTTGGAGGTGCTGTGAATCCTCTCTGTGTTTTAGCCCTTAATTTCCAGGGTTGCCACCTTTAAACTAAGGTGGTGAGCCTGTTTCTGTGTGCGAGAGAGGGGGAAGAAACAGGGATCAGCACTCTGGATAGCTCCTCCAGACTGGATTCAGGGCACCCCTCAAGTCTGAGTCACCAGCCTCCATTTTGAACGCATGCTGTACTAGAAATTTTCAGTCCACTCTCTTCAAGAGAACTTGCCTAGCTGAGTATGCTAATTAAACAACTGAAAAAAGAATTAAATCATAACAACAAGGTAGAACAGAAATTATCTTTGCCCAAAAGCACGGCTAATCAGTACACATTGCAGATCCCCTTTCAACTTAAAGAGATGCTTTCAAGATCAATGATGGGTCAAATGTAAGCCCGTTTCATCTTGGTTCTATATGCAAGGTCTAATTATTTACCTCCAGTTTTGAAGCTGAATAAAATAACTGCAGGAATAAAACCTTTATCTCTGACCACACCATGTTTTCAATGCTGGCGCCATCCCTCGTAATGGAATTTTTACTCTTTTCTTTAACTGTTCACATTCTCATTTAGCTTTAATGTTGCTTTTTATTGCTGTAAGATGCCCCTCAATTCCCTGTTCTCAAACTTGAATATATCTTAAATGTACCGGACTGTATATTGTCCCTCATTACTGTAAGCTGCCTTGGGTCCTTTCCAAAGAGAAAGCCAGGATAAAATAAATATATAAATAAATAAATGTTCAAAGTCTAGCACCTGGATAAGAATACAATGGAAGAAGAAGGTTCAGTTTAAAAATAATAATAAAACACAGCTCTGTGCATTGGGTAACGGTGGCAGTATATCATGCTGCACTTTTGTTAGCTGTTTGTGGGGCAGAGAGAGAGAGAGAGAATGAGAGAGAGAGAGAGAGAGAGAGAGAGAGAGAGAGAGAGAGAGAGAGAGAGAGAGAGAGAGAGAGAGAGAGAGAGAGAGAGAGAGAGACTTAACTGGAAAGGATAGCCTTAACTGGAAAGGAGACCCACAAAGAAGGCATGAGAAGGAGAGACCCTTCTTCCCCTCCCCCACTGTTCCCTCAGGATCTGCCCCCCCTTGCTGGGTGGGTGAGACACAGTGGAGGAGAGGGATCAAAAACTGACTTTGTCCCCGGACACTCCAAACGCTAGTTACGCCAGTGCCGTGGGGCCGTGAGTGGAGGTGAGAAGTTGTTAATATTCAAAAACCACCTCTGTTGGGAAGCTTCTAGACTTCAGGAGATAAATGTAAAGAAATATATTCGCTCAAAATCGCCATAGTGGATTACTTCATCAGCCTTCCATGGCATAACTTACACAACAGAATTTCAGCTCATGAACCTTCTTCAGCAGGCAAGGATCCACCTGAGGTTCCTGTAGTTCCTCAGGTGTGTCCTCAGAATCCTCCTACAGTGGCATGTCCTCCACTGAAGAAGAATCTACCACACAAGTCTGGACAGATCCTCATATTTTGTAATTTTATGTACATTGGGGGCATAGGTGTAGCTATGCTTATCCTTCTGAGCATGATAGTAACAATGGCTTGTATGTTATGAGTAGAATCCTAGAGACAGGATGACATGGGGGAGTTGTTACTATGACACGTTAGATGTCCAGTGGACAACACTGTGGTTACTATGGTTACCAAGATAACAGTACTTTCCTGAGGCTATCCATGGGCCATTGAGCAGAGGTGAGGCCATCAACAGCTGCTGACGTGGTCCAGGGATGGTTGATAGCTCTTTCTTCCTATTTCTTTTCTTCCTTCTTGCTAATCTAGCAGTACACAGCAGTACACAGCAGACCTTGGTGATTGATATAGCATTTGCTTCAGTGGGTTCACTTTCCTGCACTGTTCCACCAGAAATCCCAGGCCACATGCAAGGATAAGGAGACCGTGGTCTCCCTCCTTTCTGCGTGACTGCTGTTCCAGGAGCTATGGAAGATGTCACCAGTTCCTCTCACCAGCTCTGGGGCACCCAGTGTCATGGCTGTCACATAACAGCATCAAAGGTAAAAGAGTCCCAAAGGGGAAGGGAAGGTGGGTGGCATTCCCTTCTTGTGAACATTTCTGGATCTTATAGGAAGGAAAGTGTGAATCTGGCTGCGCAGCTGGAGATGCCTGATTTGTATATATTTCACAGGTGGGATAAGAATGTATTGGTATGAAATTCTGTGGATGCAAAATGCATTGGAATACTTAGATCTCATTTCCCCAAAGAGTGCCAGAGATGACAGTACATAATTACACGCTGATAGCTTACTCTGATCTGGGGGGGGGGTGTTGGTTCATGTAATTGTAAGTGGGTACAGGAAGGGGGATTTAGCCCAAAGAAAGTTGTTTCTATGGTGGCTTGGGGGGTGGAATCGGAAGGAACTGTGTTAATTTATAAATATATGGTTTATTTCCCTTTCTGGTGGCACACACTACAGTACATAGGAAAGGAAGCTACCGTCTAATTAAAATAAGGCAGACACTTCCTTTCCCATGTGGCATGTGCCACTGGAAAGGGAAATAAACCACACGTTTAAAAAGTAGCATTAAAAAGCCAAACCCTTCAGAAGGGGAGAATAGTTAATGCCTGGTAAAAATGTACATTTCTCTTATGACAAAGGCTGCAGAGATCCTTCAAGCTGAGGAAGGCGCAGAAGAGAAGTTATTAATCAAAATGGAGTTAGTCTATTATCGGGAAGAAAAGGGAATTATTGGGTAGTTCCCACCTCTTTCCACAAATGAGTGAAAGCTCCATAACTTGATTGCTGAAGAGAAAATTGGCCATTGACACCAACGGGCAGTCTTATTAGTGTGGATGATGGAGCTGTGATCATATTACTCCCAGGCTGGTCACTCAATGAGTGAACAGATATTAGCTGTTCTCTCTGTAATTCTGGCATAAGGGAAGGTGTGAAAGCATGGACAAAACCTGTTGTATGCCTTTGCCTTAATGCAGGTCTCACCAGTAATTGGACCCTATATCCCACTGAAGCAGTGCTTTAGTATACTCCTCTTTTATTCATTCAAGTACTTGTGCGGAATTATGGCAATTATTTGTCATTGCCAATTACGAGTTTTGTTTTAATTTTCAGTTTGATTTTTTAAAGATAGTCAGAGAGAAAGCATGTCTCTTCTGATAGCAATCCTGCCCTGCTCATAAAGATGGGTGAACATTTTGTTTGGTTCTCTGTTCTGATCAGGATGTACCAAAATGTACCAAATTCTTCATTAGTGAAACACAAGCAAAATAATAGACTTAAAAGAAAATCAAACACAAAAGAAAGCAAAATTGATACATACATCTATCTAGGCTAAGAGTTCTGATTTCTTAACTTTTAAGTAAGTTTGAATCCCTCTATGCTCATCTATGTTTTTCATACTGAATTAAGGTTGCTGCTTTTTTTCTGACAGACTTCTCATATTTAACAGCTAACCATGGCAGGCAGGTATTTACATGTAATATGTGTAGCATATATGACATGGCAGTGCCCATACATGGAATAGGTGAATGAATCTGGCTTATGTAGAGTAGACTTAAGCATAAGTAATAATTATATGCCATGATGTCTGCTACAACGTATAGTAACTTGTCTTGCTCCTAAATAAATATTCATAGGATTTCAAGTTAGAATAAAGCTAGAAAGTGAGATACCAAGGTAATTGTTCCAAACAATTATTAAAGACGTACAGGAATGTCTTCTTCAAGGAGAGAGCATCCAGACTACTGGTTTGGGGCCCTGGATAGATTAGACTCAAGGGAATCGCATGTGGAATCAAGTCAATCATGATTGGTAGTATTTGCTGTTTGCTGAATTAAGTGGCAAGGTCAGAGAGAAGCAAGTATCAGTACCTTGGATAGCTCCAAAGTTAGCAGATGTGGTTCTGCACAATGCAGAAATAAGGAGACACTGTAATCTGCAAGCCCTGATGATCTAGTAAGGAGGAAGGCAGATCATGTGGAATGTGGAAATGTTCATAATTGGACATTTGAGTAGAACTGGCAGTATATATTGACTGGGTCAGGTTCAAGAGAGGCATTATAATAGTTAAAACACTCCCTGATCGCATAATTTAAACAGCCTAACACAGAAGGCTATTATTATAGCAGCTTGTCAGTCGCTGTTTTTAGTTATGCATTCCTGAACATGTTCCGTTGTTACTTTGGAACTTTTTGCTTGTAGTTATAAAAGAGCAACTGTTTTTATTATTCTGTCCTACGGATAGTGATTCTAAAAGCAATACCCTTTTTATTGTTATAGTACTAAGATTCATGCTGTGTTCTGTTTTGTCACCCCAAGTCTGTGAACGCAAGCTGGGCTGAAGAACTATCCTTCCCCATCACAACCAGTATGGAGTCATAAGGCTAGGACGGCCTATGTGAGTAATCAAATACAACACAGAATATTAGGAAGCAGCTCTTGTATTACTAATATTAAACATGCCTGGGATTCAGTACACAGATAGTAGGAAGAAAAAGCACAGGGAAAAAGTTCTAGATGTTGATAAAGCTTTTGAATTGATGTTGATATAATGGATTTGTGTACAGTAGGAGAATGTAGTAATGAGTCATTTTAGTTCATGTCTTTCGCACTCCTGTATTCTTAAGTGATTATCCAGTTGAGAAAAGAATTCCGATCTCTCGTGTAAGGATATAGAGGGATCAATTCGAATATAATTATATTTTTGCACTCCTATATGAGCCCAGTCCTGTCTCTAGGAAAGGTGCCAACATCTCCTATTAGATGCAAATTTTAAAACTGTGAAAGAGAAGTGCTGCTGTGTTTTTTTCTGCTCTTTTGAATCTGTGAGCAGTTTTTAAAACCATATCATTAACTGGAGCATTGCTATTATGAACTCATTATAGCTTCAATGTGGAAGTTCTGTAAAAGAAGGGGGGATTAAGACAGATGGTTAAATCGGGGGTGGGGAAGGTCCAAACATTGTTTTTCCACCCATAAAAATGGTTAAGCAAGAAGCTAGCTGGAATTGATTTACTCAGTAGATTAATCAACTCTTTGTTGATTAACTGGAGAGGCTATTATTTAATCAGCAAGTTAAATACATGGATGTCCTATATCTCTTTGGTTCTGATATATGGAAGGAGATAGAATGCATTAAAATGGATTTTTAGTTCTAAGATAGATTTTTTTAAAATTGACTTTTCTTTCTCCAGCAAGCAGATATGTTGAAGAAGGGCTTTGTAAATACCATCTCTACAGTACATTGATTCAGTCTCCTTAGCTGTAATCTAACTACCTACTCCTTTGTGAAAGGATTTGCAGCCCATCCAATTTAATTCAAGATTTATCCAAATATTTTAGTATTTTCCACACAGTGAAAAAACATTAAAATGGGGAAAATGGAGGGGGTTTACCTGGGATGCCGGGTAAGGTAGGATTGACACTCAATGCTTTCACCAATTGCTTGACCTCCTGTGTACAGCCAAATCTACTGCCATTTTATTTTTGCTTTCCCTCATTTCTGCCCCTCTTCTAAGAGCCGTGCAATTTACTCTGTTTCACAAAAAGGCTTGTTAATGGGAAAAGGAATTTTTCTTCCTTTAGTAGTTTTGCTGCCCAGGTAGATAAACGATTTCTCCCTCATCTGTCATATTGGACACTCACATCATCTGGAACACAGACAAGCACAGAGAGAAAACAGATCAAGTGCTTCAAAACTAAAAACAGCAGGCATTTTAAAAAATCAAGTACAAATTGAGATAGTAGCTTGGGGCCCATTCCCAATGCTATTGTGGACGTCTCCACTCTAAAGCTGCACAATGTCACACATTTGACAGGCTCGGGACAGAAACTCCATCACTTGGACTGAGATCTGCAGCTGCCTAAAAGCAATGAAGACAATTCTACCCAGAGCATGCTTACCCTACCCTTATAAATTAAAACAAGGCCAACAGCAATCCCTATTCTTTGTAACCTGCTTCCTTCTCAAAATGGCTGTTGATCAAAGGCATATGGAATTCTCTTCCACAGGCTGCATTTCAGAAAAATTTGGACATTTCATTAGCAGTCTGGCTGTCATTCTTTTTCTGCTTTAGACTGTCTGGTTCTTCATCACAGCATTACTTTCATTTCCTTATGGCCTCTTCTTTTTTTCCCTCCAGGTTTTTTAACACTCCAAGTGCTGAAGCCATGTTTGATGCTTCAAAGAGCCTTGTTTTGATTTGACCTCCACTTGGGAGTTTCTTGCTTCACTTTGGATCACCTCGGAAACTGAGGTTAAAAAACAACAACCCTGCTTTGATTTGGAGTCTAGATAATTCCCAAGCCTGAAGTAGACCCCTACTTTGAAATAGTGTCATGCATATTTGGGCAGTCAAAATCTTAAGATCAACTGCAACATATTTAATAAACAGCCAGCCCCAGAAGTTTATGCTCCATAGATTCTGCAGCCAATCAGTTTAATCACTTCTAGTGGTATTTTGCTTAGGATGGAGGTCAAAGGCAACTGCAATGGCAACAACAGTCTCTGAACGTTTTCCCTTCACACCAATATAATGTCAGGAAAGAGGAGCATAGAATAACGATGCCTTCTATAGGTACAGTTCAGAGCTACATGCCAAGTGGTGGACAGTGTCTCATTGGTGGGTACAGATGGAAAGTACATTACCTAAGTTTGTTTTCTCTCTTAATTTGTAGGCTTAGAGAAGCAAGAGCTGTATAAATGCAAAACGCCTTCTTATCTTTTTGCATTGAGGGGAATGCACCAGTGAAAGCTGTCCCTCAATGGAGACCAGCCTTGAAATCAACTCAGTGGTAAGAGCAACAACATTTCTGATGTAAGCCATCTAGCTAGACCACCAGGAGATTATTTAGAGGTAGCTTCCGCCTCCTGGATTATTTTTGAATTAATATCAAATGTTAGCCAGTTCTTACAAAATCACGAAAACGGTGTGCGCCTGGCATTAAAAACGAGAATATTGATCTTCTGTGTACCCCCCAGAGAAGGCGTTGGGAGGCATATGCTTTGTTTAGCCATTTTGATCTGTGCAGATATCACGGAGGAATCTGGCACTATCTCCGAGTCTTTTGATCTGTTCAAGTAAGCCTGAGGGGCGCCTTTGCTGAAAATTAGACAATACACTCAGCACATTTTAAAACGAAGTGTTCTTCAAATGATAGCAGATGTTCTCCCAAATTCTTGCCCATGTGGAGAGCTTGCACTGAAGCACTAGCTACTGCTCCCTGGGCACTCCACTTTCCACACTGAGAAGGTGACAATCAAGAGGACAACACTCGACATTCTTCTGCTTATCGTATGCGTCGGGGAAGCCGTAATTAAATCTCTATTAATCAACTGCACGCAGGGTTGGCTTCCCCAATCACAAACACTCAAGGCTGTACTGATGTTCTCAATGAGTGACAAAGCCACTGTCACTCTTTTGCCTTCGGTCTGCAGATGATCTTGGACTCAAACTCCCAAAATCCTTCAGCACTCGCTGTGCTGGCCAGGGTTTCTGGGAGTTGTCATCCAAGAACATGTAGAGACCCAAGGTCTGGAACCACTGCTCTAAGAGAACATTGGTCCACTCATTCTAAGAGCTGTTCACAAAGCAAAGCACGTGGAAGCATATTCATCAGGATTTCCACAGTATCGGGCACCACTGTACTGTACCACTTCATTGTGTGTTCCCTTCCTCTGTTTCTCTGATGTGATAAGAAGCATTTTGCTGGAGGATTTGCTCTCCTTTCAGTGCTGAGATCCGTATTTTCCTGTTTGGAAGCCAAACAGCAAAGACAAATTCTGAGTTCCAGCATTTTCTCATTTTAATTATGGACCCTCGGGTGGAATGTATCATTATGGGGGGAGGATGAAATTAGGTCAAGAACATTTCTGCACTGGCCATTATGCTCCTTTGATTTTATTTTTATTTTTATTTTTAAGGCAGAAGCTGGCCTTTGAAAAGCAGCCAAAAACACGACATGGCAAACATTTTTAAAAGCATTGCTTCCAGAGATGTACTTAATATATGTTGCAAAAGCAAAGTCAGCTGAAATAAATGTGCTATTTCTTTGCGGAATAAACATGATTTGCATATTAGCAAGAGGGCCTCTTTTTTTGGCAAGCCATGCAACTTAGAGGGCAAAGGAAAAACAAAGACGGCAAATTACCAGTTAAGCAGCTCATCCCATTTTCTGCTTCATCTGGGACTCTGCAGGGTGAGGGGTAGGGCAGCAGACAAACAGCACCAAATGCCATATTACGTGCAGAATCCTAAGACTCAAAGCTTCCTTTTGTTTTCCCATTTTGCAGAAAGCTACAGCCCTTAATGATGGACAATACCCGTGCATCTTTTCAGTCACATTTGTGAGGGGCGGGGGGGGGGGGGAGGAAATATCCTTTCATTCCAACTACTGAAGGATGCAGTCAATGCTTACGGATGCCTTGAAGCGAGAGAAGTGGTTGATTTACATACATACATACTCCACCACCACCCCGTGCTTGGAGGCATAGCAATTTCTTCCTCCCAACAGCTAGCAGAAGCAGAAGGAACTGTACAAAATAAGGGGAATTATCTAATATGGCTTAATTTGCATAATTCACATTTTCTCGGTACAGTTTCAAGATGTGCAGGCCAGGACGACCTTTCATATTGCTTGAATGGCATCGACACCCATTCATCAGGAAAATGATTGCAAAATTCCTGCACTGCTCATGCAGGGCACAGGTGAAGCTCCTCCTTTTTTTCAACATACTGTAAGCATTTGATGGCATTGTGTTTATATGTACAGTAATATCTTGGTTTATAAGCATACGTCGTTCCGGAAACATGCTTGTAAACCAAAACACTCTTATATCAAAGCAAATTTCCCCATAAGAAATAATGAAAACCCTGATGATCCATCCAAAACTCACAAAAGAAGTTGCGTAGAAGTCCATGGCCACATCATGATTTAGGTACCTGGCTGCAGAATCTCCTCTGCTTGGGACTAACTGGATTTTACTCAGTGTCTTTAATGTCACAATCATAAAGTGCAATTTGTAGCCCTATACACTCCTGACTAGCTGCCCCATGACAGGAAATGGTTTGAAAAAATAAGAAAGAATGTTGAAATTAAATTAAATAGAAATAGAAATATAAAGAAAAATAAAACCCTAACCTGCACTCCCCTTTGAAAACGTTCCTGGCTGGTGCAAGGGAGAACTCCTTTCCTCTCTCCTCCCTCTGATTTGAAGGTTGCCTGGGACGGAACATTCTGGACAATCACCCATAATCCAGCAGTTGGAGGGAGGGAGTTACAGCCACCATTTGGTTACTTGTGATCATGTGACCTGCACCAGTGCCTGTTGATCAAGGCACTACTTGTTGATCAAGGCAAAATTTAGAAGAAATATTTGCTTGTCTTGCAAAACACTCTTAAACCAAGGTATTTCTGTATTACAGCTATGGAGAAAAGGGTAAGCAGAGCTTAGAGAAGTTAATATCCTGACTAGACATGGGCACGACTCGGCGAAATTGTCGTTTCCATTTTCGGTTATCGTTTCCATTATGTAACGGAAATGGTAATGATAATTAAGCCATCAGAACTCGAACTCGAACCGAAAAAAGAAAAATTTGGTCGGGTTTTTGGTTTCCGTTTGTGGCATTGCGGCGATCGTGCAATGCGAAGCACAGAAAAAGTTTTTAAAAGTTTTTTAAAAAACCCTGACTCCCGGCCAAAAAAGGAGGAGAAAATATGCCTGCCTGAGGCTTTGCCACCTACCAGAGGGGTGGTTTCTGGGGGGTCCCCGGCCTTTCCCCCCCTCTTCTCCTGTCCTGGGCTGCTTGCACCAGGCTGGGGGGGGGTCATCCTCGTCATCTCGCCACATGCCATGCGGTGGGGGGGGATCCAAAATGGCGACCACAATTTTTCTTTTGAAATCGTGGTCAGAAACACACCAAATCACCACAGAAACATGTGAAATTTATTTATTTTAAATGCCTGAATTTTAATAGTAGCAGCAGTGGGTTTTTTATAGCAATAAAACGTATTGATTTTATTTTATTTTATTTTATTTTTTATTTTTTTAGACCTGCCCATTTGGGCTGGGCATGGGATGGGACCATGCAAATTGTTTGAACAATTCCACCAATGGCATCACCAGGTTTTTGACTGACACTTCTGGATGTCTCGGAGGGCATAAAAACCCGAGGCACCTTCCAGAAATCGCAGTCGGGTGTATGGATGTGGTTGAGGGAGGAGGGCTGGCTGCTGGTGCTGGTGTGATCTGATCGAGATTGAGGAGGGAGGCTGGAGGCTTTAGGATTTAAGTTAGGCAGGCAGGGAGGGAATTGAATTTAGAAAATAATTTCTTTGATTCCCTGCAGCTTTGTCTGCTGAAGGGAATAGCAGTTTATTCTTTATTTCTTCTCTGGCAGTTTGTGAGGATTTTTTTTCTGATATTGGATAAAGGGGGAGGTTCGACTGGGAGTGGGAGGTGTGGATTTATTTTAAATATATATTATATACTACCATTTATTTTCTATTTTCCCAACTTCAATTTGCTTGCACACACACACATTTGGGGTGCAAGCCAAGAACAGAACCTCTATCCTACGTGATATCCTAACTGCCCACTCGCCCGTCCGTCCGCGCCGCCACCCGCCCACTCACCCTCCCGCGGCCACCGGCCGCCCGCTCGCCTGCCCCCCCGCCCCGCCCGCCGCCTAGGGCGCAAAAACACCTAGTGCCAGCCCTGATTGCGGGACGCCTCTATGCTCTGGGAAGTCAAATCGTGCTAAATCGCGGTGGAAACGACAAATGACAAACGACAAACGGAAATGACAAATTTTTGAAAAATTTCGCGACAAACGGAAACGACCCGAAACGGACCCGTTCCGACAAACGAAAACTCAAAACGTCATTTTTTCTGGTCGTGCCCATGTCTAATCCTGACTACAGCTCCTGTGAATTTGGTGCCCTCAGATCGCTGTGCCCGGGGGAATCCCCCCCCCTTCATCATCTTCCACTGGCCTGGACCTCTCCCAAGAGGAGCAGTCGAGATTTTGTATTCCCCAGCACCTGGCGCTCCTACTCTTTGAGGTATGTTTCATCCATTATGGGCCTTAAATTGGCCTATCACGTCCTAGCATTGATCTCTTAAAGGAAAATGAGTCAAAATCTCTGCCAAGGTCCCGTTGCCATCTCTCATGATCAGGCACAGTGATCCTCTTGAAGTAGTTTGCTTTTTTCTCTTTCATTCTCTGAAACCACATTTCCTATTAGACAGTTTGCATGCCCAGCTCTGCCAGCAGCACCCCCCCCTGCTCCCCCATGTCGGCAAACCCTTCCTCACTTATGAATAATGCCTAGAGAATCCAAAGTGATGAGGATGCTTTTTTCCATTTTTGAGAGGGTGGGGAAATGATGCCGTGTACCTCTGAGGATTAACACACCCTTCTCCCTGTTTTCTCCCTGTCTTCCAATCTCTCCAGCCAGCAGAGCATTTTGAGAATGACATCTGCTTGGGAGTGTCCCCTACAAGCAGGGACTCTGCACGCCACCCTCCCTCTTGACAGGAAACAGGCAGCGCATTGCTTGCTGCTCATAACAAAACAAAAGAGGTCTGGAAATTAGTTTACCTTTTTGACAGGCAATATCCCCCACAACCGTACCCGCTCGTGGAAGAATTTGGCAGGAAGAACAGCAGAACTCTGCCGTTCTCTTCGAGCTGGGTCACTTTCACATGGGATGATGATGCACACTGACTTTGAGATGCCATGTGGCAGGACAGAGCTGGCCTGCTGAGCTCATGCTGCTGAACAGCCTGGCTGTGGAAATATAATCGTACCAGAGGATGACAGGCAGATATGAACAACAGAAGCCCCAAGGTGCCCTATTTTCATTTGGCTTTCTACCGTTTGTTATAGTTGGGTTGAGGAGACAGCTCAATTATGGCTGTCTGTGGAGGAGGAGGACTCTTTCCTTGCATCTTAGAAGTTTCAGAGAGGCTGGCTGTGTTCGTCTTTCCAAGAATTGCAGGCAAAATCAAAGAAAAACAAAACAAAACAAAAGGCACAAAACATGTGGCATCTTAAAGACTAACTTTCATATTTTAATGTAATGTTTCATGGACACGTCCACTTCTTCAGACGTATAGCAGCAGAATGAGGTGTATAATATAATTTGTCCAAAGAAGTGGACGTGTCCACGAAACATTACATTAAAATATGAAAGTTAAGTCTTCAAGGTGCCACATGTTTTGTGTCTTTTGTTTTGTTTTTCTTTTTCTTTGATTTTTGCCTGCAATCCTTGCATCGTGAACGCATTCTTTTAACCTACACACACAACAAGACCCACTGTGTCACAATGACAGAAGTGGGCCCTAGGCACATAAAATATGTAGGCAATGCCACTAACGTGGCTCTTCCATTTAAGGTGCTTGGGTTCATGGGGACATTCCACCTTTCCCACCCCCCACCCCATGAAGGAGAACCCATCCTCAGATCCCTCACAAGAGGGAAAAGAAGGGGATGCGTGTGGCCAGCCCAACCTGGATCATCACCTTTAAACGCCCTTTGCTCTTCCTTAGGCTTGTTGGAGCCAAGCGGGTTTTAAATTGAAACATAAGTTTATTTGAACAGCACAATGGTTAAAAGGCACAGCCTTGAAGTGGTGTGTCATCATAAGAATCAACTTTCCCAGGCCAAAACTAGCTCTCTCTGATACAAAGTCATTCTATTATACAGCTCCCTGGAGAACCCAAAGGTATGTCATTAAATACAGTCAGACTCCTCCTCTTCCACTTCCTTTTCCACTCCTCTTATTATAGTGCCCCCGCCCCCAGCTCCTTTGGATTGGCTCTCCTTTCTGATTTCCTCCAGCCCATCTCTTTCTATCTATTGTTGCCTGTAGAATAGGCAAGGGTTTCATAACAAAGGGGAAGAAAGCCATGTAGAGAGGAAGGAGAGAAAGGGGGGAACCTTGGGGAATCCACAGAAGCCCTGCCATGAAAGGGGAAAGAACAAATAAAATCAGAGAAATGATGTCTTCCCTTTAATGTCTAATTTGACCCTCATAGATTGGATTTGGGTCAGTCCTTCTCTCTTCGTAGATTCGAGCACATCACCCCAGTCCTGGTCCGCCTGCATTGGCTTCCCGTTGTCTTCCGGATCAGGTTCAAGGTCCTGGTCTTGGTTTTCAAGGCCCTCCACGGCTTGGGACCAGGATACCTGGCGGAGCGCATCTCCCTGAGGGCATCCGGATCCAGACCCACGAGATCATCGCAGGCGCGCTCCTTGAGAGTGGCCACACCCAGAGAGGCGCGGAAAACGCGTACGCGGAACCGCGCCTTCTCTGTGGTGGGGCCCTCGCTCTGGAACCATCTCCCTCCTGAGCTGCGCCTGCTGGAGTCCCTGCCCGCCTTTAAGAGGGCTTTGAAGACCTTCCTCTTCAAGGAAGCATATGGTGCCCTTATTAGTTAGTGGGTTTTTTTTTTTTTTTAATTCCTTTGCCTCACCGTTTGCCGCCATCTTGTCCTCTGCTGCCCTTGCTTGGTGGCCTGGTTATCTTCAGCTTTTAGCCTTTTTAGCTTTTAGCTTTTGCGTTGTTAGCCGCCCAGAGTTCCCGTTGGGAAGATGGAGCGGGATACAAGTATTTAAATAAATAAATAAATAAATAAATTCGCCTGTCCGACCTCATGCAGGAAAAGGTGGAGAGGAGGACAAACCTATAGGCCACCTTAAACTTACTAAAGGAAAGGAGGGAGGTATACAGGTAAGTAAATGAGCAAATAAATCAGAGATCCATTCTTCTTCTCTTCCAGAGAAAATAACACCTCAATGTGAAAGAAAGGGAAGAGGGAGCTGGTTGGAGGCATTTCCACTGCAGGAAGCTCTTGGGTAATGAAAAAGTGTGTGTGTGTGTGCGGGGTGGGGGTGGATTTCCTTCACTTAGGAGTTTTCTTGCCAGCACCTGCCACTGAAAAGTTTGACAGTGAAGTTTGACAAGGAGGAAAAACGGCACCGGAATGACAGCCCCCACAAGCTGGTAGCATAAGCGCTTGTCTCTTGGTGCTGCATTATTCATGGGCTGCTGCACAGGTCTTGCCAGTGTTTATATGAGCAACTGTTTGGCCCATCTGTAGCTGCATATGCTTCTTCCTTGGGTTTTTTTCTTTAAAGCATAATGACAAGTTATTGGCGATTTAAAAAAAATACAATACTGGCTTGCTACCAAGTTGGTTAAGATCTGAAGAAGAAGAGTGGAGAGAACCTGGAACTGTAGTAAAAATGCATTGAGGGGGAGACATATAAATCCCGGTGCCCAGTAGTTGGTCTCACAGCTATTTTAGCTGCCTCTTAGCCTTGCTGAGGCCTTACCATCGGCCAACAAACACCAGACTCAGCTCCAGGAAGCAGCCCCCTCGTTCTCACCTGCCTGCAACATCTGTCTTCAACTGGTGAGAGAAGTTGGAGACAGCCAGACAGCCGGGCCTTGAAGGGGAGTGGCTACAGGGGAGGGACTTAGTCTCACAGCTATTTTAGCTGCCTCTTAGCCTTGCTGAGGCCTTACCATCGGCCAGCAAATGACGGACTCTGCTTCTGGAAGCAGCCCCCTCGTTTTCACTTGCCTGCAGCAGCTGTCTCTGAACGTGTGGCAGACGTCAGAGGCAGCCAGCTAATGTACCATCAAAGGGGTGGGATGGGGGAGGGACACCTGATCAATTTTAAGCTTTGATACTGTGCTGCTACCCCCCCTCCAGGTAGAGGTGGTGAAGTGCTTATGGACGGATGGTTGTTCTATTTCTGTCCTGTTTTTTGCTTTTTGCTTTGTTTTTTCTTTTTCTTGTCATCAGGTGTAGACAGTAGGAACCCAAAATAGAACTAAGGGAACAGGAAGGGGGGAGGGCAATGGAGGGGGCAGCTATTGAAACTGTGCTGGGTAGGGGAAGGTATGGCGGTAGGAGTGGAACGTGCCCGCATAGGAGAAGAGGGGTTAGATATCTTACACCTATCCCCTCTTCTGGTTCCACCCCTAGCCAAAAGGAATCAGGTGACCATATCAGCGAGCCCACAGCCCACACGGTGCTGTTGTTGAATGCCAGGTCAGTACAGAATAAAACTGCCCTCATTCATGATGTTATTCTGGATGAGGGTGCTGACCTGGCATGTATTACCGAGACCTGGGTGGGAGAGAGGAGGGTGGAGTCCCCCTTTCCCAGCTGTGCCCACCTGGGTACTCGGTTCAGCACCAGTGTCGCCCGGAGGGCCGGGGAGGGGGAGTAGCCATAGTCTATAGGAGTTCTATCCCCTTGACCAGGCTTCCTGTCTCTTTGGGAGAAGGTCTGGAGGGCTTATATTGTGTGTTGGGCTCACGAGACAGATTGGGGATTCTTTTGGTGTACCGCTCACCCTGCTGCGTACCAACAGTCTCCCTGCCTGAGCTGACGGAGGTGGTCTCGGACCTGGTGTTGAGGACCCCCAGACTGTTGGTACTGGGGGATCTCAACATCCATGCTGAGGCTACCTTAACTGGAGCAGCTCAGGATTTCATGGCCGCCATGACAACCATGGGGCTGTCTCAACATGTCATCGGCTCAACACATGAGAAGGGCCATACCCTGGACCTAGTATTCTCAACAGGACTGGGAGATGGTGGTTTGGATGTGGAGGGGTTGGTTCTGACTCCATTGTCATGGTCAGACCACTTTCTGGTCAAGTTTAGGCTATTGGCTGCTCCGACCCTCTGCAAGGGTGGGGGATCTATTAAGATGATCCGCCCTCGGAGACTAATGGATCCAGATGGTTTCCTGAAAGCTCTGGGGGATTATCCGTCTGATATGGTCGGCGCTCCTGTCGAAGCTCAGGTCACCCTGTGGAATAGGGAAATGTCCCGGGCGGTTGACACGATCGCACCTAAGCGCCCTCTCCCCTTACGCAGAGCCCAGACAGCTCCTTGGTATACATCTGAGCTGCGGGCAATGAAGCAGGAGGGGAGACGGTTGGAGCGCAAGTGGAGAAAATATCACTGTGATTCCGATCGAACACGGCTTAGAGCCCATTATCGGGCCTATTCCGTGGCAATACGGTTGGCGAAAAGGCATTATTTCGCAAACCGTATTGCTTCCTCAGAGTGTCGTCCAGCAGAGCTGTTTCGGGTGGTCCAGGACCTTCTTCAACCAAGAAATATGGTGGAGGTTCTGGACAACTCATCAGCCTGTTGTGACCAGTTTGCGGCTCACTTTGAGGGGGAAATCGCTCAGATTCGCAGGGAATTGGACTCCACTATTGATGCAGATTCAAGGGATGTATCCAGTGTGCCGTGTTTAGGTCCAGTTTTATTGGATGAGTTTCAGTTATTGAGACCTGAGGATGTGGACAGGGTGCTTGGATCTGTCCGTGCTACCACTACACCGCTCAACCCTTGCCCTTCTTGGCTAATTGAAAGATCTGCCAAGGGGGTTCGCACCTGGGTCCAGGAGGTTGTTAACGCCTCCTTAAGAGAGGGAGTGGTCCCCACCACCTTGAAAGAGGTGGTGATTAGACCACTCCTAAAAGATCCAAACCTGGACCCAGGGCTGGTGGTTAACTACCGACCAGTAGCGAACCTCCCTTATTTGGGCAAGGTGTTGGAGCGGGTGGTGGCCGGACAACTCCAGGCACTGCTGGATGAAACTGATTTTCTGGATCCATTTCAATCTGGCTTCAGGCCGGGTTTTGGTACGGAGACCGCCTTGGTCGCCCTGTATGATGACCTTTGCCGGGAGAGAGACAGGGGGAGTGCGACCCTGTTGATACTCCTGGACCTCTCCGTGGCTTTCGACACCATCGACCATGGTGTCCTTCTGGATAGGCTGGCCAGGTTGGGGGTTGGAGGCACTGCTCTGCAGTGGTTCCAATCCTTCCTGGCTGACCGTGTCCAGAAGGTGGTGCTGGGGGACAGTTGCTCTGCCCCGTGGCCTTTACGTCACAGGGTTCCCCAGGGCTCCATACTGTCTCCCATGCTGTTCAACATCTACTTGGAACCACTGGGAGAGGTCATCAGGAGGTTTGGGCTGAGGAGTCAGCAATATGCCGACGATACTCAGCTCTACCTCTCGTTCTCCACCAATCCAGGTGAGGCGATTTCTGTACTGAACTCGTGTCTGGGCCAGATAATGGACTGGATGAGGGTTAATAAATTGAAACTCAATCCAGACAAGACGGAAGTACTGTTAATGGGTGCTTTGCCGGACAGGTTAGAGGGCCGTCTTCCTGTCTTGGATGGGGTTGCACTCCCCCTAAGGGACAGGGTCCGCAGCTTGGGGGTGCTTCTGGACCCCGGTCTAACTCTGGAAGCCCAGGTGGATTCGGTGGCCAGGGGTGCCTTCCTTCAGCTGCGGAAAATATACCAGCTTCGCCCCTACCTAGACGAGCACAGCCTCATGACAGTTACGCATGCACTGGTAACATCCCGTATTGATTACTGCAATGCGCTTTACGTGGGGCTGCCTTTGAAGACGGTCCGGCGATTGCAACTGGTTCAGAATCGTGCGGCACGGCTGGTAAGTGGTGGGGCCGCCAGGGATCACATCACGCCGATTCTGCGTAACCTTCATTGGTTACCAGTTGCTGCCCGAGCTGAATTCAAAGTGCTTGTTCTGACATACAAAGCCCTAAACGACTTAGGACCTAGATACCTGAAGGATCGCCTCCTTCCATACGAACCTACCCGGCAATTAAGATCTAGCCAGGGGCCCCTTTTGAAAGAGCCATCCCTCAAGGAGGTGAGAGGGATGGCCTGTAGACACAGGGCCTTCTCGGCAGCTGCTCCCAAGCTATGGAATGCCCTCCCGATCGAGATCCGCCTGGCGCCAACACTGATTACATTCTGGCGCCAGGTAAAAACCTTCCTGTTCCAGAAGGTTTTTAATTGATATAATATAGATTGTGGGTCCGCTGATGACAATTTTAGAATAATGATTTTAGTGTAAGGTTTTTATTGATGATTTATTGATATTTTACTCTTAACTATTCTAAATTGTTTTATTCTTTGGATTGTAAGCCGCCCAGAGACCTTGGGTAGTGGGTGGCATATAAGTTAAATAAATAAATAAATAAATAAAATAGTTATAGTTGTGTAAAAAACCTCTACCTGGATTTGCTGAAGAGAGCGGGGAAGAGATCTATCCCTGGACTAAGGCCTGCTGCTGTTTCCATCTCCCTCCATTCTTGCTTGGAACACAATGAGGTGGCCCACATCTTTTGCAAACATTGTTTTTGCTCTACCTGGCCTCAGGCTATGCCGAGAAAGGGGGTACAGTTCCTCTTTAGGGAAGCCACAGAAATGAAACAGTTAAATGTAATAAGCCTAACCAATGAATGGCATCTTACTGTATTTTAATATGCCATTTTAATTTAACACAATGAAGAAATATCCCAAATGCTTTCCCTGTAACAGCCAGAATTCCCCAAACTCTTGTCACCTAGTTATAATGATTACTGATTTTCTAAATACTGTACTGTAACCAGTTGGTCTAATTAAGTTAGTAGTTCTCTTGCTCGATAAATTATCTCCCCCCGCCCCTTATACCAGCAACTTTTCCCAAACACTCCCAAGTTGACTGGCAAGTGCGATAGTACAAGCACTGCTGGGATCAGATAATGGACTACAGAAACCAGCCTCCATGCTCCAGAGTCTGCTGCCTCTGACAGCATACACCCCTCTGCAGTGGTTGTACACCTATCTGCCGTGGTTGTATATCGTCAACTGCAGCTATGCCAGGCTCTGCTCTTCGGCAGAGTGAAGAAATGGCACAGGTTTAGGCATCGTGAAAGGTCAGCCAATTGTTAGCAATTTGATGTGTTCCTTTTCTAGTTGGATTTAGGGAATAGAGGTGTGTTGATACTATATACCTTGGCTTGGATGAGCAGGGGTTCTGTTCTGCCTCATGCAACAAAATGCCTTAGGTTCAAGCTTCTCCATCCCCACCCCACCCAAAGGAGTTTCTGATTGGGATCAACCTGTACCTACTCTGGTGTAGGAAAATGATCTTCATTGGCACACTGCCAGAGCCCTAAATCACCAACCCCAATGATGAGGCGTTCTTTGCTGTAACACCCCAAACTGTGGAATGCCCTCTCCTTGGGGGCTCAACTGGCACCCATATTGGCATCCTTTTAGCCCCAAGTCAAAACATATTTATTTCTTAGAGTCTGCTCTGCACAGGTTTTAGTGCAATAGTATTAGAGTTTTGAAGTTTCAGTGTTTTAATATGTTTCCTATTTGATTTTAATTTGAGCTACCATGGGCTTGTTCTAACTGGGACTTCTGGCAGTCCCAGGTTGCATGAATCACAAAAGGGCTCCTTTCATCAGAAAGCTTGTGAAAGTCCATGGTTCATGAGTAACAATAAACCATCATGAAGTGCTATTTTCCCAGTTCATTCCCATCCATAAACATAATACAGCACAGTGTCATGTCTTCTCACTTAGTAATAAACAGGCAGGTATCTGGAAGTTGAGTCATGGCAACTGGACTTCTTTTTCTTGAGGGCTGATGAAGCTGCTTGGATGAGTAACAAAACATTTCTATGTCTCAAGAAAAATAAGTCCTGTTGCCATGACTCAACTTCCAGATAAAATCACCTGGATGACTGAGAATCTTCACAGACAGTCAGGTACTGTTACTGCTGGTGATGGCCATGTATGCCTGCAGCCTCTAGCCTCCCTTTTTCATAATCTTAAATTAGTATTACATTACATTCCTGAAAGAAAGCTAATAAACCTTCTGTGTTTAGGGATTATAAAATAAAATTTTGAATATTTATATTCTTGTGTGCTGGCAAGTGTCTTCTGATTTACAGCAATCCTGTTGAGCTACATGAGATGTTTAAGGAGTAGCTTACCTGTTGTTACCAACTTTGGAGTTTCTATTGCCAGCCAGGCATTTGAAATCAGAACTCTTGAATTGTAGTCCAACCTGCACTCCACTGTACCTCATAGGCTCTTGTGAGTGTCTATAGCTTCCTTCAGATTAGTCAGGAAACTCAAAAAGTTTCCTGTCTTATGTCCCCAGAGGTCATAAAAACATAAGAAGAGCCATGCTGGATCAGGCCAAACGCCCATATAGTTCACCTTTCTGTATCTCACAGTGGCCCCACCAAATGTGTCCAGAAGCACATGACACTAGCTATCTGTCTCCTGATGCCACTCCCCTGCATCTGGCTCTTGAAGTACCCTGGTTTTAAGCCTGGAGATTACATATCTCCATCATGGTTTGTAACCTGTGATGGACTTTTCCTCCAGGTCATTGAACTAGAACTCCCAGCAGTCCTGGGCAACATATGTAGTGATGAAGGCTTCTGGGAGTTTTAGTCCAAGAACATCTGGGGACCCAAGGTTGAGAACAGCTGTATTGTCCCATCATTCTAAACAGACCTAGATGCTGATTTATATGTCTACATAGAAGCAGACAAGTTAGTATCCTCTGGATGTTTTGAGCTGCACCTTCTATAATGCCTTGGCCACGCTGGCTCAGATTTTCTAGAGCTGTTGTGGAAAACATCTGGGGGGCACCAGCTTGTCAATCCCTGATATCATGATCAGAATGGCCACAAGGTATAGGGACTTTTGTCCACCTGCCAAGGTCCACACCCCTGCAAAGCTCTCCTGTTTGCCCCCAACACATCCTAGACCCCTGGCTCCTCTTCCTCACTGTCAGCTAAATGATTCACTTGCAGTTTCTGAGCATGCAGTCGGTGGCAAGACCAAGGGAAAGGAGCCACCTAAACCCCTTGTCTTCTGATATCTGTAGGAGTCATTCTGTAAAGAGCTTATAGGCAGTGGAATGTTATATTTTTTCACCCAGCGCGTTGTAAGTCTATGGAACTCCCTGCCACAGGATGTGGTGATGGCATCTGGCCTGGATGCCTTCAAAAGGGGATTGGACAGATTCCTAGAGGAAAAGTCCATCACGGGTTACAAACCATGATGGAGATGTGTAATCTCTAGGCTTTAAACCAGGGTACTTCAAGGGCCAGATGCAGGGGAGTGGTATCAGGAGACAGATATCTAGTCTCATGCGCTCCCAAACACATCTGGTGGGGCCGCTGTGAGATACAGGAAGCTGGACTAGATGGGCCTTTGGCCTGATCCAGCATGGCTCTTCTTATGTTCTTATGTTCTTATGTTCTTATGTTGAGGCATGTCAAGGAAGATGCGGAGCCACCTAGAGAGCATTTTGCACCAGAGACATCTTAGTACAAAGGCTTTCATAAGCTGGGGGTGGCACTGTGTTGATGTGAGGAGGTAGGGGAACGAGAGCTCTCTCTTCCCTGAGTGCTAGCTCTTCCCCCTGAAAGAAAAGGAGTTAAAATATCCCAGAAAGAGGAGGAAGAAACTGATGGTGGGGAGGGGGAAGCCAAGCAAGGGAGGAAGTTCCAGAGATGCGAGAATGAATAGAACAGAACCAAGTCTGTCTGTTCAGGAGAGAACTGAGGACAGGAGGGTTCCCTTGGAAAAGGCGGGAAAAAGGAGTAGGGGAAGTAATGGCCTGGCGAGGCAAGAGAGAGAACAAGAGAAGGGGGCAAGGAGCAGGAATCACCCATTGGCCAGGGGTGTGAGGGAAGAAAGATATGGAGAGGCAAGAAAGGCAAGGCAAGATCTCCCTTGCCAATATGAGTGAATCTGGTTAGAGGGTCCTTGGGCCCATAAATGGGAGAAAAATATGATACCACAGGAGGAGGCAGAGAGAAGGTGTTGAGAAAGAAAGCCAGAAAAACCCTCATATTAGAGAGAAAGAGAGGCTAGAGTTGGGGGAAGGTGACAAGGCTGAGATAGCTAAGACACACAAAGAAAAACAAAAACCAGAAAAGTGGATGAATGCCTATGGGGCAGAGAATTCTCCACTCCCTGATTTGGGGACAATGTGCATCCAGGACAGGAGGATACACGTGTCACGTTCATTGGAACCTTCAAAAACAGTTTCGCCTTCGACCTGACGTGTTAGAGGAAGACTATTGGAGAAAAACCCTTAGTTGAACCAAAAAGTGAAAATCCCTCCCTCAGCCCGTTGAGTGAGGAAGAGAAAGTGAAGATTAAACTAAATGTTAATAGTTTCCTTGAGTTGCCAAAAATAAATGTCGAACTTGTTGAGTTAGAACCAGCTCCGTCATGTGTTGTGGAGGGAGTAGCTCCTGAGGTAAGGGGCTCAGGTAAAGAACCCTCATAGTTGATACCTCTTCACCATTCAGACCATCCTTCCCTTTTCAGCCATGATTACTGTAGCTTTACTGTGGCAAATTGCCATTTGTACTGCTTTTAAAAACCCACAGATGTTTCGCCCAATAGAGAGCTAGGTATAAGATTTCTAATTTTCCTGCCTTCTGAAATGTGTCCAATTCCATGATTGCCAGTAAATATAATCCATCCCTCTTTCCAGCCACATTCGAGGAGGATGCAAATAGGCTTCTAATTTTCCTGGACGATGTGTTCTTCTACTAGGGGAATGCCTGGAAACCAATGTCTGCCACCATTTTAACTTCTATGTTCTAATCTAAGATTTCATGGAGGAAGCTGCAAAAAGAGGATGCCAGGAACGGCTGGTATCCATTCCAGGAAAAGGGGCAGACCTTTTTGTGTCCCGCATTTGGGGGCCCTTTTTGCAAGCTTTTCAGTGGCCATTTGCCAAATCTTCTCTTTGGCTAAGCATCCCTTCAGGGCAGCTTTTAATAGGACACCATCATTTTTTTAAAAAAAACAGCATTTGGTGCAATTAGTATGGCGTTCTGCATTTAGGGATATTCCCAAAGTGTGGGGGGGAGGGACTGTCTCACAAAATGAAGGAGACAGTATTGATTTTGCTTGAGCCTTTTGTATTTTCTCAACAGTTGGCCTCCGCCATGATCAATCCACAAGAAATGACAGAGATGAACATTTGTGTACGCTCTCCATAAACACATCAGCCCTCGCTAAAGCAAATCCAATAAAGGAACACCTCTGAAATAGATCAAATATGAGGGGGCCCTGATAGCTTCTGCCTCGGGCCTTCTGTTTATCTTAATACAATTCCATTGATTTACCTGCACTAATGCCCTTTTATAGGAAATATAAAGACTAGAAGGGGGTGGGGGAGGGCGATTCCTGAGTGTCACCTTCCCTTTGGTCTAGCTTTTGTATTTAATTGGATTTTCTGGTTATCCTTGTATAGATTTGAAGGACTAGAAAATAACCTCCAAGTCATGGTGCTCAAAGATTTAGACATCCCATATTTTGTCAAAGACGGACATCAACAGAAAACCTGAATCCCTTATAAAAATGATTGGGACATTATTATAAAAAGGACTTTGGCATTGTCCCTGGAAAGTCAGGTGGTTGCCGTCTCTAAGGGCCTTTTTACACGACCCCTAAGATCCGCTGGCCACTTAAATTCGGACCAGAGATCTTAGGGGTTCGTCGCTCTTCCTCTGTCCCCACCCCCCTCCGCACTTCCTGGTTGCTGGCTGCGTGAGGGAGGGAGAAAAAAGAAAGAAAAGAATGCCGGTTTACCTCTGTTTTGTTCCGGGCAGCATTCAGATCTCTTAAAGGAGCGGGGCGCAAGAAAACAACAAACAGAAGCCAGGAGAGCCCTGCACTCACTATCCTTACACCGGATCAAAAAATTTTCACATCCAAAAAGCAGGTACCTGAAAGCTGCGCTGGGACGCGCTAAAGTGGGCGGGGTCGCACTTAATTTTCTGTTAACTCCGGAGCTGGTGGGTAAACATTTTTAATCTCCGGAGCTGGGAGCCATTTGCCCCGGAGTTTAGGGGTCTTGTATAAATGCCCTAAGTCTGCCTTTTTCCATCTTCAGCTGATCTCCCAGATTTGTCTGTACCTGGATGAGGCCTCTCTGAGAACAGCTGTGCAGGCACTCATGATCTCGAGGATAGACTACTGAAACGCTCTCTATGTGGGTTCCCTTGATCCTTGTTTGGACGTTGCAGCAGGTACAAAATGTGGCACCCGGACTGGTGGTGGGTACAGAAAGGTATGACCGAATCACCCCAGTCATGGCTCGCCTGCATTGGTTGCCCGTTGCTTTCCAGATAAGATTCAAGGTACTGGTTTTGACTTTCAAAACCCTCCACAACTTGGGACCTGAATACCTGGGGAAGCGAATCTCTCTAAGATCAGCTGCGGCTTGACACACCTATATGGGTGATCCGCCTTGTAGAATCCCTGCCTGCCTTTAAGAAGACACTTAAAACCTTGTTCTTTACAGAGGCGTTTGGCGACCATTAATTTAATAACCCCCCCCCCCGTCCATTGAATGAGACTGTCTTGCCAGTGTTTATTATTCTCATTGTGTTTGTTTTTATTTTGTGATTATTGTTTTATTGGATTTTTTGTATATATATATTGTTGCTTTCTCTCTTGTATTGATGGAAACTGCCCAGAACACGGGCAGTATAGAAGTTTATAAATAAATAAATAAACTTGAAACTTGAAATAAATAAATAAATAAATAACATTATCTCTGTTCCCATGTCTTGCTGGATGGTAAAATCCACCAGCCCCAGTTAGCACAGGCAATGGTCAAGGATAATGGGAGTTGTAATATGGCATCTTCTGGAGGGCCAAGATTTCCTGAGCCCTAGTGCATAAACACTGTATACGACATTCCTGTTCCCACATTAAGGAATACTGCCCCACTTACCAACTCTGCTTCCAAGACTGACATACTATACCTGCTGAAGCTCTTCTGCCTGATATATATTGTGTTAATCTGCTACCAGCAGTGTGCACTCCCTTTGAAAAGCGGATGCTCGCAGTCTGGTCATAATGTATTTTTAAAACATATTTGGGAGGTAGCCAAAGCAGGGCCTTCTTAGCGTTGGCTCCATAATTATGGTACTCCCTCTCAAGACAGGTGTTCCTGGTCTTGTTGATTTGTAAAAAGAATTACAGTAGAAGTCTTTCACTGCTGGCATTCCATGTTCCTTTCCATTGTAGTTTTAGAGTTTGTTATCACACTTTTGTTCCTGTTTTATTCTGTCTATATTGTTTTTAACAGGTCGCCAGATGTTATCCACAATGTAAAGCTTAATGAAGGAGTACATGTTAGGTTTATCAATCATTTTGAGGAAGAAAGAATTCTAAATCGGACAAGATTGAGTGTTTCACAAGAGGCTGAATGATGTGCATACATCATTCCTTAAAGTGTGTTTTTAAAGCTCTTAAATGTTCGGATAACCGTTTTTAACTACAGTTATATGATTGATCGTCTCTTAATCTTGTATTTGTGTTTTCAGCCCAGCTTGTTTCAATCACTGATGCGTCACCTTGGGTCCCTTTGTGGAACAAAAGGTTGCATAGAAAGGAAGCAAGCAGACAACAAAATAATAAAGTAGGCCATCCATGGAAATTCTTTCAGATTACCCAAGAACTAAGCTATCGATATACGTCCATGAATCTCTCTTAATAGAACTGCCTGGAGGAGACTCACATCTTAATGCATCTACCTTTTTAAAAAGACTGAGGGAAGACAATGTCACTAAATTTTCACCAGCCAGAAGCCCACCAGATGCATTGGTATCTTTCTACCATTTTGCCATACAATCCCCATCATCTCCAGAGAGTGTGGCCGGTAGTAAGCGTGATGGGAGTTGTAGTCCAAAAACTACAAGACGCAAGAACAACAAAGTCTGTTTTTAACGTGGCACACTAAATCTCTCACAGCATCTTTTGCAGCACAGGAGGAATTAACTCAAGAATAATTGTACTCCACCACATTTTCATTTTCTCAGTAACACTGAGGGGACTTCCAAGCACAGCTTAATTTTGTATGGCGAATGTGCATCTGAGGAGTAACATAGATGGAGTCCATTAGATGTCAGCTACACAGAATATGAACCCAGTATAAATCTAAATAAATGGAGGGAGTTAAATACTAAATAAATGGAGGGAGTTAAATACTATGGGGACCGTCCATGATTAAATGCATCTTCTCCAAGGCAAGCTATTATTACAACAACAACATCTCTGAAGTTTATGCTGGCAATTTCTCCCTTGGTTGCTTATTCCGATTTGCATGCCTTCAGGAAATCTAGGCTCCAAAACCAGAGACAACCATTGTCTGGCTTATTATCATTTTTGATGCATAAATTGCTTTGGAGTACAACAACAATTATACACATGATGATAACACTCGTCTCTGGAGCTGTGCCAAAGCAGGTGATCCATGCAGGCCTCTCATTAGTTTCCAGGCGATGGTATACTGTAGGTCTGCATTTCTTTTAATCTATTTCTTTAAAGGCTTTCATACATCACCAACAAGTTTAATGCAAATTTCAAGCATTTAAAAACATACCTTGAGTCACAAGCGTCATAATTTAAGCAACTCTCATAAAAATAAAAAGAGGAAAGAAATGCCTTTTTTAAAAGTGATAATTATCAGTTGCACAGTCTCCCTTTTGAAGTTACAGTATTTTTTTCTGTGTATAATATTTATTTATTTATTTATTAAATTTATACCCCACCCATCTTCCCTAAGGGAACTCTGGGCAGCTTACAAAGCTAGTAGAAACAAATATACAATCCCAATCTTTAACAACAGCAAAATTAAAACAATAAAATACAGACATAAAATCACGAGCACCCTCCATTAATATTAGTCACTCGCAGAGATCGAGCTGTGGGTGAACGAGCAGCGGATGGCGGGGGGGGGAGTTAAACTTAAACTTAAATTAGGTCACCAAAGGCCTCGCGGAATAGGATGGTTTTAACCGCTCTACGGAAGGCCAGCAGGGACTCATATTTTTGTCTAAAATTGTTACATTAACTTGAGGGTCATCTTATCTATGGAAGTAAGCTGAGGAGAGAACCGCATGGTTGCAAAACTGTGATTTTAGGTTTATAAAGTGGGGATTTTAGATTTTAAAAGTGGGCTTTGATCAGACACCCATCTGGAGTACTGTGTCCATCCAATTCTGTGCACCTCAATTTAAGAAGGATGTTGAGAACCTTGAACAGGTCTAGAGGAGAGCAACCAAGATGATTGAGGGTCTGAAAGAAATGTCTTACGAGGAGTGGCTTAGGGAGCTGGGGATGTTTAGCTTTGCAAAAAGAAGGCTGAGAGGGGATATGATAGCTATGTTTAAATATTTGAAAGGATGTCACATTGAAGAAGGGACTGGTTAATTTTCCATGATCTTCAGAGACTAGGACGCAGGGCAATGGTCTCAAACTACAGGAAAAGAGATTCAATTTAAACATTAGGAAGAATTTCATGATGGTTAGAGCTGTTTGACAATGGAATATGCTGCCACGGAGCGTGGTGGAGTCTCCTTCTTTGGAGGATTTTAAGCAGAGGCTAGATGGCCATCTGTCGGGAGTCCTGTGATAGGGGTTCCTGCAGGGCAGGGGGTTGGACCAGATGGCCCTTGAGGTCTCTTCCAACTCTACGATTCTATGATTCTATGATATATGGGGGAATCTTATACAGTAGACAGAAAAATATGGTAATACATAAAATGGAGGAAGAGATCAAGATAGGCAAGGGCCCTAAGCCATTTCATTACTAGAGACTGGAGGACCTATAGTACTATCCTACTTTAGAAAACTGGCCCTAGAGCACTGCCTGCCTGATATATTATTCAAACTCAGGGTGGATTTTTTTAAAAAAATGTATTGTATTGACAGCACCTTATAGAATATATCAAGTCCTATACTGCAGCTCACTTAAGCTTATGCATAGGTCCTTCACTGCTGACTGAGTCACAGATCAAAAGAGAATAGGTGCATTTAGCAAATATTCAGGCCATTTTCAGATCTGAACCAACTGATGTTTCAAGCAGGGGGTGGGGTGAAGCAGGTCAGTTAAGAGGCTTTGAAAATTTCCCCGGGATTTAGGGGATTTTTTTTAAAAAGTCATTTTCTTGTGCCCAATTTGATACATTACGGAACCCAAATGGAAATTACAGAGAGAGAGGAGGAGTGAAGGAAATGCGACAGGTGTAGTTTTGTGGCTGGTGGTCACAGCTTTCAAACAGAGAAAGGATTCCTTAGTCCTCGTCTTTTTACTTTTCCAGTTACTATCTTTACAATGTCAGTGTTTTGATGGAGGGTGTTTAACACTGTGGCAGAAGCTGTTCTCTATTCTCTGTGGTTGTTTGGAAGCAATAACAGTGTTCATGGTCCCCAAGGCTCCCCAAGCAAGACAGGAAGCCTAGCCTGTATAATGACCAGTGAATCTATCTCTTGAGTCCAATTCTGCCTTCTGTTATCTCTTTCCCAAACCACTTGCTGCATATGCTGTGACTAGCGAGTAACCCAGTGTTCCCAACAGACTGCGGCTAGATCCTACCTGGCTGCAGAGTGAAAGGACCTTTGGACAAACCCTCCACCTCTTCTCCAGACATTTCCATCAGTCATGCCAGTCCACTGGGCAAGGGAGAGGAGGGTGTTTGTAAAAGAAGGCAGATTTGGGGGCTTTATAAACAGGTAAGATTTTGCAGTTAGCACTAAGTACTGCTGTCTCTCATCCTCTCGCTCTCTGTCTCTCTGTCTCTGCATGTGTGTCTGTGTGAAAGCAAAGTGTTCTGCTTATATACCGCCCTATACCACTCCAAGCAGTCTCTGGGTGGTTTACAGTTTAATTACAGTAATGCAGGCTACACATTGCCTCCCACACCCCCAGCAAGCTGGGTACTCATTTTACCGACCTCAGAAGGATGAAAGCCTGAGTCAACCATGAGCCTGCTACTGGAGATTGAACCCCAGGTTGTGAGCACAGTTTTACCTGCAGGACAGGCATTTAACCACTGCACCACGAGGCTCCTTAATGTTTGCACAACACATAGAACAAAAAAAGCAATTTACATATGTGATTTTCTATTCTGAAGGTAACTTCCTCCCTTGAATGTGGAGGAACTTGGAGGGGCTGCAGGTTAAACAAGTCCCTTCCCTTCTCTAACTACTACATGACCTTGACTCTCAGACACAGCTACTGCTATGCCTGACCTGTGCGTTTACAGCAGATTATACTAACCTGATTGTGCAGCCTCAATGTCATTATCTTCTGCAAACAGAAAGCTAGCCAAGTGACGGGGAAGTCATTACAATGATTCAGATGCTGCAAGACTTTCATTTAGTTTTATGTTCCATCCAAGATGAGCATGATTTTCCTAGGTTGCATTTTAATAGAGAGAAATGCTTCCTTGTTTTGTGGCCAACAGCTCTCTGTATGTCTTCATCCAATCCAAAGCAATATCCTTGCCTACATTCCTTGCACTTTTAGAGAAATCCACAAAGGCCATATGGATGTTGTTTGACATTGACAGTGTTCCATTCTTTGCCTGATCCTTCATCCAAAAAAGGAAGTGGCCAGATGCAAAGGTATCATCTTCTTGGCAAATTCTAATTGTCTTCAGTGCAGAAGATTTAGGGCAGACCCCTATGCCTGGCTTGACTTTTATTATTTATTTGTGTATTTATTTATTGATTGGATTTTTATACCGCTCATCTGGCAGCAAGGTCACTCTGGACTTTGCTGTGAAAGGAATAGAAGGTATTATTAAGGCAAACAGTGGGATCCAAGAAATTCCAGGATGGCCGTCTTAACATCTGTTCCAAGTAAAATGGTGGAGATCATAATTACAGATCAAAAGTATCAAGTAACATTTTTTTCCGAAGAAGAATCCACATTGTTTCTGCAAAGGGAAGTTTCCCTGAGCAATCCAACATGCAACTGAAACCCAGATTTACCTCCCAATGATCAATAATAAAGCAAAAGCATGTTAATCTGCAACTTGCAGAGGTTCCTTGTGACAGAACAAATGGACACTTTTTACCTCTTAAGGGAGCTCTGCTTCTCTAATCTAACCATAGGAGTAAATGGCTGCTTTTTAGAACCGAGAGGGGTGAAGCTACCCAAAGTCATGTATGAGGACTGGTGTTTTTTTAAAGCTGTTCCTAAGTAACTTGGAGTTAGCACTGGGAAATGAGATGATGATGCTTGCAGATAAGTTGTGATGGATGAAAATTAAACAAGATCAGAAAGACATCTGCAATGCAGTGGCAAGAGAGGTAAAATGTAAATGATTGCAATCCTTCCCAGAATGATGGAGCACCTACTGTCTCTTTTTATGAATCTACCATGCATGGCTACACAGACTTCGAGTTTATAAACACTTGTTATAACATTGTGTTTATATCTCTCCTGTTATCAATGGTTAGTTTTAATGTTGCCTTCTAATGCTGTAAGATAGCCCTCAATTCCCAGTTTCTCAAACTGAATGTGTCTTAATTGTAATGGAGTGTATATTGTGTCTCCTTACTGTAAGCCACCTCGAGTCCTTTTTCAAGGAGAAAGGCAGGGTAAAAAACATTCAAAACTAAATAATAAATAATAAATAAGGATGCAACTGGAGCAAGAAATCCTATCCACATATACACACACAATAGTCAGTGGACAGAAAAGAGATGCCCATGGCTGGGACATCTTGATTTATGACTGTGGGCCTTTTCACACGACCCCTAAAATCCGCGGCAAATGACTCCCAGATCCGGAGCTTAAAATTGTTTCCCCACCAGATCTGGAGTTTACAAAAAAATTAAGTGCGACCACGCCCACCTAAGCGCATCCCAGCGCACTTTTCAAGTACGTGCTCTCCAGGGGTGAAAAATTCCTGATGCGGATGTAACGTGGTGAGTGCCGGGCTCTCCTCGCTTCTGTTTGTTGTTGTTTTGCCCCCCGCCCCTTTAAGAGATCTGAATGCTGCCAGGAGCAGAGCAAGAGGGCAGAACGGAGGTAAGCCGGCAGCCAGGAGTGCGGAGGGGGTGGGAACACAGGAACAGCGACAAACCCCCAAGATCTCTGGTCCAAATTTAAGTGGCCAGCGGATCTTAGGGGTCATGTGAAAAGGCTCTGTAAGATACTATTTTACTGACTGTTACATACATACTATCATTCACCATGTATAGAGAGCAGTGTGTGAATCAGGACACTTCCTTTGGGAATACACTGTACTGCTTGAGAAAGGACTGGATTCCTGCTTGCATGCATTTAAAAGGGAAAAGATCTGCTTGAACCCTACTTGTCTTTCTCACAAAGTAATTTACACAGTTATTCACAGAGAAAGAGAGAGCATAATGTGGGGTAAATATCTCCACATCCATGGGTGCTCATAGAAGAGGGCAGGCCTTGGTTGGGAACATCATGAATATCCACATAATTCCACTTTGATGGATCAGCATCCAGAACATGGAGTTTCAATGACCCCCAATAAAAGAAACAATTCCAGCAGAAGCATTTTCCTGGAAAGCAGACAACACAATGCATTGTTAGTTACCCTGAAATGCAAGCAAGGTGGTCAGGGAGAGCTTGTCTTTAAAGTGTCACCCAGTGATGGCCCTGCAGATCATCCTCAGTCGCAGAGATCTAATGGCATCATCATCACTCAGAGAACTGCGGCGAAGGTGCTGTTCATCATCTCATACAGAAGTTGTCACTCTGAGTAATATGGAAAAAAGCTCTGAGCATGCAGTCGAGAGCATGCCATGGTCAGAAACCATTAGAAGGAAGAATCACTTTAGCTAACATTGTTTTCCCCTTGATACTTGATGGGGGAGCCAATTTTTTCTGCACCCCCCCTCCAGCATTCAGTCTGGGAAATGGAGACAACACAAAGGAAGGATGACATTTCTAGTCTGCTGAGTGAAGCGCTACTGAACCACCTAGGTAAAGTATGCGGAGCACTTCAGTGGGAAATAACAACTGTGTCACTTTTTATGCCTTTCAAGAGATATGTTTGTAGCTGAATGTTACATGAACCCCCCCCCCCCCCCGGTGCAGGCCATGCTAGCTAGCACTTTTTGAGAACTGCAGTCTCCCCTCGCCAAATAATAAAAAGCATCTCCCATCTTTGGCCCTGTCTTTCACTAATTTTGTCATTGAAAGAGGGAGCTGGATCAGTCCAGCGGTGGCTGGTGACTCCAGGGTCACAGGGAGGGTGAATCTCCAGCAGGAGTTATCCAAGGTGCTGAACCAGATCTCCTCACTATGTTCAGCACGTTGGATAGCTCCCAGACTAAAATTTAGAACACACTAGAGATGGGCACGAAATGAACAATTTTTCGTTTCCATTTTCGTTTTCTCATTTCATTACATAACGAAACGACAAACGAATTTTGTCTCTAAAATGAAATGAAACAAACAGAAACACTGGAATTTTTGTCATGCGTTTCGTTTCCGTTACTGCAATATGAGTGAATTGCTTAAAATCCTAAAAAAATCACAAAACATTGAAATAAATGGTAACGAAATGAACGAAAACAAAAACAATTTTTTTGCAAAAATTCACGAAAAACAGAAACGAACCAAAACGGACCCTACAAATGACAAATGACAAACGAAATGCAATTTTCCTGATTCATACCCATCTCTAGAACACACACACTATCTTGTGTACCTCCAGTCAGGAGACAGAAGTAGAAGGGAGGGAGACATGAGACAAACAAAAGGTAAATTGTTGAAGCTGCTGCTCAATTGGCATTACCACTGGGTTCCCTGTAAGGATCCAGACACCATACTAGCACTCACGGGGAAATTGCAGGGCTAAATCACCCAAATATTAGATGGGAATGTAATTTTCGTGGATGTCTGGGTAGGTCATAAAAATAAGATATTGTGTGGGTACTGGAATGGCTGAACTGCATCTGAGTGGGTTGTGATCCAGCCTTTAACACTGGCAGCTTCCATCTGCTCCATAACAGAAGGAGGGGAAACCTTCTTACCAACACCCTCACAGATTAGCCTTGGGGGGTGAAAGGATTTGATTCTAGTTCTTAGGATAATTAGAGTGTCAAGCTGTCATTCGGCCTCATGGCAGCTCAGCAGAGTTTCCTGAACTGAAAGCCACATGTGTCCTTCCTGAGCTGGCATGAGCAAAGAGCCCTGCCCAACCTATTTGCCAACACTGGTCCCAGCTGAGGTGTAAGCTGGTTGTGTTGACACTTAGGTCCAATTAATGGCCTCCTAGGCAATCAATAAGGCCTCGTGGTACAGCAGCATAAAAATAATCTTCAAGAACTGGGAGCTACCTCGGAGAATTCTGCTCCCAGGACCCATTAAAATGAGTGACAGGAGGGCATCCAAAGAACAAATCCCTGAGCAGATTTCAGAGAGCCAAACATCCAATTTCACGGATGTGTATGTGTGTTGAAGGCAGAGGTTGTGGCATTTTCTTTACTAAAACAATGCTTCTTTCTTAAGCTTTTTCTACAGTGAAAATGTAAACAAAATTGATCTGTGTGGATCGTCAGTAAGCTTCATTAGCACATGGAAAGGCAGTGACTCAAAAGTCTTCTCACTTCATTCAGGCTGACCAGAATTCTGTTGAGATTTTATTCCATAGAAAGGGAAATCACATTACATGACCATGCAAAACTGCAGCTAATTAATGAAGACCAACTGTGTGCCTGGTCATGTGCCAGTCATGTGACCAAGCACACACAACCAGTACCATGCCAAATACATAGCTGCCGCTTGTCACTGCAGTTCATGTGGTTTCACTTACTCCAAAGTAGAATTTTGTTAGCAGTCCCTCCACGTCAATGAATATTTAAAAAACGGTATTTTCTAAGCCAGTGTCCTCCAAATATTTAAGACTATAACTTCCGATAGTGATCCTGTTCAGGATGATGGGTTTTGTAGCCAGAAAAAAAATTCAGGATGCCCAGTTGAGGGAGGGTGACACCAAACTTGACGGCATCCCTTTTGTAAACAGAAAACAGCACGCTGCCCACAAGGCAACTTCAGTTAGTATTGCTTATTAAAACTCGATGGAACACACAGCAATATCTGACTTTAAAAAAATGTAGCATTTAAGAATTGTCCTGGATCTTGAGGAGGTGGTGTGAGTCCCACTTGCTCTTGTTAGTTTTTTTCTGTCCAGGCTTGAAAGCAATAAAGGGACTCCTTCCACAAGTCCTGCTAACACAGAACCCTTTGGGGTCTCCCCCCTGAAGACACAGTGGTCAACAACATTGCCCTCATTCACTTATTCAAGGTAGTACTAAGAAGGGCACAAATTACTTTGCACATTGGCCCTTTAAATCCAACACATCTCTGCCTAGAAGCTTCCATTTTGCTAAGAGGGCCTCAGCATGGCAGGAGAACAGCCTTCTCCCACTATAGGCATGCTTAAAATTCCCCACCGCTCAGCACACGGCTGCTGTTTCCTTATCACAGGCCTGCACAACCTGTGCCTTTAAAAACTCAAACAGAGGTGCTTGGCCACTTATTTGTGGCCCACCAGGTGCTTAAAACCTGACTGCTTTCAGAGTTTCAAATTAACAGCTTCAGGTTCAAAAGATACTTGACTGAAGGACAGGCAGACTCCCTCTGAGACGTTCTGACGGAGTAGTCTTTCAAAATGCTGCATAAATCATATCCGACTCTACACAAGATTTACGATTTTGATAAGACATAAAACATGCTGATTTGTTAAAGCAAATATAAGCAAAGTGTCCATGATACATCTTTGTCACAGCTGTCTCAAAAGCCAGGGCTGCTACTTTGTGTACAATTGTCTCTATAACCCATTTAGACATTTAAAAGCATACTTTTGTTATTAAACTAATTGTTAAGCTAAATGGATGGAGTCAGTTAAAAAAGACATTGTCCCTGTAAAGTCCCTCTGTGAACAGAAGGCATCTGTCAGAAAAAAAATTGGCAGTTCCTTCCCCCTACTGTGGCTCTTCCTAAAATCTGCAACAGAGGGATGCTTACAGCTATCAATTTATTAATTATGACTTAATTAGTGCAAGGACAAATTGTGACTTTAAAATCTTGCAGGCTGCTGTTCCCCCATCTCCATAGCCTTAACTATATGCAGTAAGGGAGAGTCGGGGTTAATTTTAGGAAGGAATGCTTAAGCAGTCGAATTGGTTCATTTGGGATGCTATTGTCCAGCATGACACCATGACTGGTAAAAATGTTCAACAATTGGCACTCATTCCCATATACAGGTGCCATATACAAAATCTTGACTGCCTTGTGTTGCAGCAAAGACAGCTATCTTACCTACTCCATGTGGAACTGAGCCACCTGGGGTGCAACTGTCAGCCTGACTCAAATGATGGATTCGAGTTTATATTTAGAGATGGGCAATGCAATAGGTGGGGGATGTAAAAACATCAATACAAATATTCAATATTAAGTATTAGTTGGATAATCGCTGCAACTGTCTCAGCCTGTGGGAAGGTCTGCAGGAACATCCAGGTTTTTAATATATTTTTTGAAGGATCCCAGGGAGGAGGCCAGGCAGATTTCAACTGGGAGGTTGCTCCGCAAGCATAGGGCTATTGCTGAGAAGTCCGAATCTGGAGTTTATGGGCCTCTCTAGATGTTATAACCCTCAGACCACCCAGCCTAGGAAGAATGGGTCTTACAAGTAGTTCTCATGGGTTGAAGACTTTCCATCCAGAGAAAGACGACCCTGGTTGTGCACAACAAAAGGTGAGGGAGCCCACCAGCTAGGGTGTATGGAGAATAGACACATGGCACCTGTGGTGCAATGTGGTGCACTTTGAATGAAGTGGCATGGATTAATTTGTGCCCATGTCTATTAATATTCTCTCCCCTGGTATGAGGCTGACCTTGGTTGACAAAGGGTAGAGCAACAATTGGAAGATGAAATGCTATAAGCAGAAGACATTGCTCTAATGGCCCAGGAGATCCAGGTTCCTTAGGGCTGGTACTGTGTACCTCCAGTATTCTTTTAAAAGACTAAAATATTATTTTAGTCCCATTTACAAATAATCCAAGTCATTACTGGCAGCTAGTTCAATGCAATATGAATGCTTTTTGTGAAGTCACGTAGTTGGCATTTGATTTCAGTTAGGGGGACATCTAGATCATGTCTGTGGGAAGTTCTTCATGTCTTCTGCCCTGTTACCCTTAACAGCAGCTGCCTTACCTTGTCTACCCTCACAGAACCTCTGTTTTTGCTCTGTACAAGAAAGTTGGACTGATGCATCTTATTCTAACAGCTATCCCTACCAGAAAACATTCGAGTTGCATTTTTAAAAGAATGATGTATGTCCCTTCTTCCAAAACTATTCAACCACATCAATATCTAAGCCTACCAAATGATTTATAAAACTGATATATTAGCTCCTGTCATAAGTAATACAGTGGTAAACCAATCAATGACATATATCACGAAGTGTAATTTAGCAAAAGCAATTCAGCATTCCATTTGGTAGCTGTCCTGCATGACACACGCGGAATGGTTGGAGTTGGCATTTGCTGTAAAAGAAACTGAGAAAGTGAACCTTGGAACAAAAAGCTTAGTATGGAGAATGTGCTACTAAAGCTGTGAGGCAGGTCTTCAGCAGCAAATTTCCATGAGCTGGCACCCTCCATATGTGCAGGACCTTGGACAGCAGCCCTCACCACCCCTGGGCCATCTTCCTCAATGCTGTGTCCTCAATACATGTCAGAATGCAGCTCCCTCCATGTCAAAATAGCATGACTGTATTGGCTGTGGATGGTGGGTGTTGTAGTCCAATACAGGGACTACAGGGAGATATAGTGTTGGAGGGAGCTTTCCTAGGAGGAAGCCCAACATGAGCATCTCTGCCAAGTAATGTACAGGAAATAAAGTAAGTTGCAGTTTAAGTCGGACCCTTTGAAATCAATGGAACTTTAGGATGAGATGACACCCCTAATCACCATATAGATCCAGTGGGCCTACTCTAAATCAATTTACTATGCTACGCAACAGGATTTTGGCCATTGATTTCCTGGAGAGAAGTGGGTTTTTAAGGAAAAGTAAGGTTATAAACCCTGGTAAGATTTGTGCTCATCCAGCACCAAATAACACCAACTAGTACAAAGATGGGGACACAATTCTCCATCTGAGCCACCCCAAAGATCCATGTATTCCCTCAACACAGAGCAGTGGATATTCAGTTACTGGTCATTTTATATCAATGTATTTCACAAAGGCATCACCAACAAGCCATATCCTGTTCTGAAGAGAAGTATTTAAAAAGAAATATTTGGTCTTTACTAACACTGAATTTTGTGATTCCCTGCTTACCCTCCAACAGGTTTAATCAGTGGTGGGAAAAAGAGAAGCAAAAAGGCAAGAAAACAGTCCCTCTAGTGTGTTTTTTAAAGACCCTCAATCAGCAGGGAATTTGATCTCTCACTGATCAGATTTGTATTGTGCCATCTCTGCTCCTGGTTCATCTATCTAAGAATGAAAGATGACTTTCCTCTTCAAAATATCCAGAAGCACTCTTTGTTCAGCTACAGAGCAGGAAGATGTAAAATGAATCAATGTGATTCCCATGCAAATGTGATCCAAATGCTTTGTTTAAAAAAGTCAAATTCAATGAGACAGGCACTGCATTTCATAAAATAGACACAGAACAGATTGGACCGTATTTGCATGGGGCTAGGCATCTGTGCAAGGTTGTTATAATTTTAGTTGGAGATCACACAGAGAGTTGATTTGGTATACCTGTACCAGCTTGAACCCAGGCGACATCCAAGTCTATGGCTGGCTTCCCCTTCACAGACACATTTCTACTAGCAGGATAAGAGAGAAAGTAACCCTCAGGAATTTCTCCCCCCCTACTCCTACAGGCTCTTATTCCTCCTCTAGAAGGCTGGAGGAATGTCTGGAGCAATAGAAGAAGTGACACCCTGGGGTTGTAGAGAGACTGGAGAACTGACAACGAACGCCACCTTTTCGTCATCCTGCCATAGACGGTGGAGGATTCAGAGCAGAACTTTATTCAAGCCTCTTCCTGTGAACAGAAAAGAAAAGGCATCCAAACCATTCTTTGGGGCATCACTCCCAGGGTCGACTCTGTTTGCCTTCTTGGAGGTGGAAAGGTGCCACCTCTATCTTGAAGCCCATTTCAAATCCAAATCCAGAGCTCAGATTCTGGTGCCTGGAACCGGTATCTGAAGTATTTTGCCTATTACAGTAGGCTTTCTCTCTCTGCGCTGCATGCATCTATCAGCTTCCAATGCTAGGATGCTATATATTGCAGTGGCATTTTTGCTCTGGTATGGCCATTCTCAGTGGGGGCCATATGGCCCCCTGGGAAAGGGGAGCTGGAACATTTGAAGGGGACACAGCTTGGAAACAGTTCTTCATGCATCATCTTATAAGTTACATTATGTTATGTATACAATCCAAATTCATCCTATATTTCTTTCATATGTTGTATATGAATGTCTAGCATATGTTCAGAGTCAGTAGGGATGCTAGTCAGACATTGCTAGGAGGAAAGTTGGTGGAAGGCATTCAGGACCCCGGTCAGTTCACTGTGGAAAAAATAGATGAGGCTATATGGAAGGCAGCTGGCTACATTGCTCAGTGGTTTGGGTATCTGGCTGTACAGCCAGAGGCTGGTAGTTCTGTTCCTCAGTGTGCCTCCGGCATGTGGCCTTGGACAAGCTGCACAGTCCCAGGATGCTCCCAAAAGATGGGAATGGTAAATCACTTTTGAATATTCACTTCCTGGAAAAAAACTTGGAAAAGGGTCATCATAAGTCAAAATTGACTTGATGATACATGGTTATTATTAGATGAAAGGCAACACACTATAAGCTTATATTCACCATGTGATCCATGATGTTTCCAAGATCTTTCTCACTCATAGTATTGCTGAGGTAGGTATCTCTCATCTGTGTGTTTGGTTTCTTTTTCCAAGTTGCAGTACTTTACATTTATCCCAATTGAATTTCATTCTGTTGTTTTCAGCCGAGTGCTCAAGCCTATGTAGAGCCTTTTGAATTTTGTTTCTGTCTCCCAGGGCATTAGCAATTCCACCCAATTTTGTGTCATCTGCAAATCTGATTAGCATTCCCTGCACCCCCTGATCTAAATCCTGATATTCAAGCTGGATTCTAAAAGGGAAAAGGCACTTGAAATCATATTGCAAATATCCATTGCCTAGTGGAGTGCACCAAATAATTCCACAAGAAAAACAGTCTATGATTTATAGAATGCAGTAAAGCCTTTGACTGTGTGAACCTTGAGAAACTATAAGTTATTCTGAAAGAAACTGGTATGCCTCAGCACTTGATTGTTCTAACAAGATGCTATCATTAGGACAGAATATGGAGATAGCAGTTTCCTATAAGCAAAGGTGTTAGACACGGGTGGATTTTATTGTCTTACTTGTTTGATTTGTAAACTGAACCTATCATAGAAAGCCAGAGTAGATTCAAATGAAGGATTAGTGAATATTGGAGGAAGAAGTATCAGTAATCTAAGACAATCAGATGACACCATCTTACTGACAGACAGCAGCAGTGACTCAAAATAAATTTTTAGTGGAAAAGAAAGAGGTAAATGCCGAAGCAGGACTGGAGTTGAACACGAAGAAGACAAAAATAATTACTACAGAATAAGCACATAACTTTAATGTTGGTGACAAAGAACTTGAAATTATTTAAGCTTTTGTATACTGTACTTTGGTTCAATCATCAATCCAAGTGGAGACGCCAGCCAAGGAATCAGAAGACTGAAACCCAAAAGGGCAGAAATGAAGAAATTAGAACACATCAAGTGTAAGGATGTGTCACTGGAAACCAAAATCAAGATCATTCACACTCTTGTATTCCTCATCATTATGAATGGACATGAGAGCCGGACAGTTAAAAAAACTGACAGGGATAAAATGGATTCATTTGAAATATGATGCTGGAGGAGAGCTTTGCAAATACCTTGGACTGCCAGAAAGATGAAAAAGTGGTCCCTAAATCAAATCAAGCTTGACCTATCTCTGAAGGCAAAAATGCTGAAAATGAGGCTGTCCTGTTTGGGGCACATCATGGGAAGGCAGGATTCTCTGGAAAAGATCATAATGCTGAGAAAGATGGAAGGCAACAGGAAAAGGGGAAGACCAAATATGAGATACATTGAGTGCCTAAAGGAGGTCAGGTTGAGTCTACATGAGCTGAACTGAGCAGTTGAGGACAGAGCATGTTGGAGGTCACTAATCCATGGGGTCACCTTAAGTTATAAGCAGCTTGACCGCGTGCAACAATAATGACATAGAATCCAGAGAACTTCCTACATAAGTTCCTGGAGCCCACTGAATATCAGAGCCCAATGAGTTCTTCCCCTCCATAAACTGTATGCAAACTATCTTCTACCTTACTTTCACTGCACTTTGGTTCTCCTCCAACAGCAGCCAATGACATGGAATGGAAGCTGGGGACACAATGTGATTAAGATGCAGCATAGGATACTATAAGATCCCATTGTACAGAACAGAAAAGGAGAAGTGGTACACAACACATCCCTGCCCTGATTCTCCTCCCTGGAAATACAAGTCCCCCACCAAATCTTAAATCTTTCATGATTCTCTGGAACCCTTGGTATAAATGAGTCTGCAGTATGTACATTATTACATAGGGCTGTCCTAATTTGAAACTCTATTATATTATGCTGACCTCGATGTCTAAGCGGACAATACTCCTGATCCAGCATAATGCATAAGATTGCCAATTCCCCTAGACTTCACCAACCAATGCTGTTTAACATTTAAATGTCACTGGCTAATACTCATTATTTCTGCCCCTCTGCATCCTTCTCTCCAGCCATTCATTCACCTAAGATATCTTTTCAGATTTACTTTCCATAGAGTGAAAGACATACAAAATCATATAAAGCAAACCTCTCCCACTAAACAATTAATGTAATATTAGGTGATCATTCCGCCTTAACTTAAGGAGTACCACATACTGGGGGCTCTTATCTTCAATGGCTTTCCCATTTAGTTCATAAGAACAGAAGAACATAAGAAGAGCCATGCTGGATCAGGCCACTGGCCCATCTAGTCCAGCTTCCTGTATCTCACAGTGCGACCCCCCCAGATGCATCTGGGAACTCACGAGACTATATATCTGTCTCCAGATACCACTCCCCTGCATCTGGTCCTTGAAGGACCCCCGTTTTAAGCCTGGAGATTACACATCTCCATCATGGTTTGTAACCTGTGATGGACTTTTCCTCCAGGAATCTGTCCAATCCCCTTTTGAAGGCATCCAGGCGAGATGCCATCACCACATCCTGTGGCGGGGAGTTCCACAGACTAACAACACGCAGTTCAGTGGAGGGGTCAGTTCCATTGCTTGCACACCCATAGTTGAAGGCCAATTTCTCCACTGAAGTGGATAAGAAAGCTCTCATAGATATACAAGCATAGGCTTCCAAGACCCTCAGAAAGCAGGAAGTGACTATACAACCTAAACTATTGGCCATAATGTGATTTATTATGACTACATAGTGAACCACAGAGCACACTTTGAGATGGCATACAAGCAGAAGGAAGGAAGGAAGGAAGGAAGGAAGGAAGGAAGGAAGGACATTTTTATATAGCAGTGATTTATAGGAAGGCTTCAGCAACTGATATAAAAAGTTACTAAAGCAAAGACAGGTGATATCTTTATTAGGCCACCATTTCTTTATTTTTTTATTTTTTGAAGCCTGCTTTTGATCTATTCTAGTTGTCATCAACCTATGCACCAACATATTGTGGATAATGCAAAAAAAAAAAAACCCACCAAGAAAAGACAAATAAAAAAAAAGGAAAGTCCCCCAAATCACAACAAGGTCTGTATCATAAAGTGAGGTCCAAATTCAGGCTGCAAGCACAAGTCTGAAGTCTGGATTTCAAATTCTGCTCCTGGTGACCATTGGTTGTATTTCCTCTGCCAAGTCATCATCCTATATCCATTTACAGAGTAAAGCCCATTGATCTGTATGGAACATTACTTCTTAGCAGACATGTATAGGATTGCGTTATCCAATTGCAATTCAAAGCATAGTTCATTGGGAGAAAGCCCCACTGAACCGAGTGGGATTTATCTCTTAGTAAATATGCAGAAGGTTAAAGGGGATACTACAGTACAGTACAAATCTTCTTCCTACCAGCTTGCAACTGATTGTGGCTTCCTTCTGAAAACCAAAAGGATAGTCTGGACCAAAACACTGGAGTAGAGATGGGCACAAACTGAAAAAATGGCAATTCATTTTGGTTCGGTTCATTTTAAGGTTCGGTTTGTTTCATTACGTTTTTTACAAATTATTTTTTTTTTGAAATATTCGTTTTGTTGGTTCATTTTGATTCATTATTCAGTTTTTCCTTCAAGCACCGACCACGTGGCCCCTGGGGCCAGGACGGTACTCCTTTTTGAAATTTATTTTATTTTATTTTCCAAGCGCTGACCGCGTGGCCCCTACAACTAGGTCAGCGCTCTTTTTTAAAAAAAAAATATTTATTTATTTTTTCAAGTGTCCAAATGCTTGGCCCCTGGGGCTGGGTCGGTGCTTGTTTTATTTATTTATTTATTTATTTATTTATTTATTTATTTATTTATTTATTTATTTCCATTTTAGAGTGCCAACCCTGGGGCTGGGTCAGTTCTCCTTTTTTAAAATTTATTTTTATTTTATTTTATTTTATTTTATTTTATTTTATTTACTGCCAAGCACGTGGCCTGCGCTACAGCTGTAGTGTGGGCTGGTCAGCTTTTAAAAAACAAAATATTTTGCTGGCCTGCGGGCCAGTTTGGCAACCCACGGTCTGGACGGGTGCTCACAGGCCGGTACCGGGGGCCGTGCGCCAGATCTTTCATTTCATTTTATTTTTATTGTTTGTTTTTTTACTGCCAACCACGGCCACCTACCAGCTGTAGCGTGGCCGGTCAGCTTTTTTTCCAACTGATGACCCCTCCCTGCAGCCAGGAGGACCCACCGGAGCAGGAAGGACCGTCCAGCACCACCACCAGCAGAACCAGGTAGGAGACACCGGCGAATGAAACAAACTGAAACAAAACATAAATTTCTGTTTTGTTTCATTTCGTTTCTCTCGAGGGGGCAGTTCGTTGTTCATTTTGTTACATAACAAAATGAATAATGAATAACAAAACAAACCAAATGTTTGTTTCTTGCCCATCTCTACGCTGGAGGGCTTCCATGTATGTGGCAGTGTTTCTATACAAACTAAAAAAAAAAGAGGAAAGTTTTGAAAGCTGGGTAGAAGTGGTTTTTGTCCACTGCATCCAAAATCCTTCCAATTCCTTGAGAAGTGCTGAGGTCAGACATCTGATTTGTGGTGGCCTGCTGTTGACATATTTCTCTCTCTCTCTCTCTCCTTACTTTCTGTGGTCCTTGATTGATTGACTGACTGATTGGTTTGGAAAAGGCCTACCGGGGAGAAAGCAACTTGTCCTCCTCTCTGGCCAAGGTTGTTTTGGAAGTGTGAGACTGCCAATCACTCTAATCCTGCTCCATTTTAGGGATGGTCATTAAGTCCGCCTAATTTCATACTAACTCTTGGGTAAGGGTGCTTGAAACTGTAGCCTCAATCTAAAAGAGGTTTTCTCTCAAAACCTTTAACAGACTTCAGACTGCACACTCCATCTTACTCAGTATTAAATTTTCATTTTTTTCCCCTATCTTTGAAGGGTTGGTTCCCTCCTTTCTCTGTAACATATGGGGGAACTGTTCTGATGATCCTGGAAGTTCATTCTGCTCTGTGATTTCTGGTTGCTGCTCATAAGATTGCAGCTTCACACTCCATGTATGGAAATTCTTAGTGATAAGCCCAGCAGGGTTCTGAGAATGAGCACCTCTGCCTGGCAACGGTATACCTCCATCTGCAGTGTGGTGTACATAATGCTGCAACCTACCTTACAGGGTCACTGTTATGATGACAGTGTATTCAATAGTATTTTATTAGAGCCAGTTGCATGCTTCATGTCTCCTATATATATAATTTCCACCAAGCATTACCTTTTCCCAACTCAGTCCTTTGCAAAGAAAAACATACAACCCTTTGCTCTTGGTTTCATGCAAAAATGTAAAACATGCCAGACCAAATATATGTATTTAGACAAAGCTATCTATTTGACCTTGGTCCTTTTTTTCATCATGAATGAATCCGAGACCAGGATGGATTCACAAGCAACTGAGCAGAAAATCTGATGTGTGCAGCAGCATTAATTTTCTGCACATACCAGATTGGCATTTTCCCTAAACAATGAGCCTCTCATTCCAATTTAGAAGAGATGCAGCTCCTTGAAGAAGCGACAGGTAATGCACATCAGTTGGAAACGCAAAGTGAAAGCCATAAATTAGAACTGGGTGGATATGCCTGCTGTAGTTGGAACATCATTCAGACTTTTAATTTTCTATCCCATCTCATTTCCACGGCAATGGATCAAGAGTACTTTGCCTTGAGGCAGTGAAAAATTTAAAATTCAGTAGAAGCAGGAGGAAGAAAGCTGGGCTATTGAAAGACAAGAAATGGATATTGCAGAGATTTCTTGGTAAAATTCTCTTTAATTTTTACCACACAGTAGAAGTAGAGAGATCCAGAAAGGATAATAGTTTCAAGTAGAGATGGGAACGAAATGAGCAATTTTTCATTTTCGTTTTCGTTTTTTTGTTTTGTTACGTAACGAAACAAAAAACGAATTTTGTCTCCAAAATGAAACGAAACGAACCGAAACAACAGAAATTTTGTCATGTGTTTCATTTTCGTTGCGGCAAATACACTGAACTGTAATGAATGCTAACGAAACAACAATTTTTCATTTTCATTTTCATTTTTTCGTTTCGTTATGTAACGAAACGAAAACGAATTTTTTTGCAAAAAATTCACGAAAAATGAAAACGAACCGAAACGGACCCTCTAAACGACAAACGACAAACGAAACACCATTTTTTTTACTCGTGCCCATCTCTAGTTTCAAGTTCCCCAGAGCCCACCCCTTTCTCATTAACTCATTGGGAAATAGGAGTGGTATATAAATGCAAAAATAAATAAATAAATAAATAAACTGGTACCTGCAGTCTCACCATGAGACATTTGTAGGAGAAAGAATAAAAAATGTTCCTTTACTTACAGCTGCTTGAAAATTACAGACATGTATACAGCTTCTTTACTACACACATACTAGCATCCAACGAAACAGATCAAAAGTAAGAAACAGACAAAAGAGGAAGACAGAATACTCAACAGAAAAGCAAGGCTCTCTTTGAATTTCAAAAGCTGGAAGGACCAATTGGTAAGTGCTGGATAGATAGACAATCGCCCCAGTCCAGAAAATAATATTCAAGGTTGTAAATAAAAGTTCAACAGTGGATATGTGAAATATAAAGCAACAGGAAAGCCAGTATGGGACTGAAACAATGGCAGCTGATCCATTAGGGCAAATGGGGTGGCTACCCCCTATGCCCACTGTTGCCTGCCTCTTACTATGGGTCACAGTCCAGATCCTACTTGATAACATTTAGCCTCCATCTATGGATATAGGTCAATGCTAGTTTGCCTGGCCTGGGTGTGTGGGTTTCTTTTCTGGAAGGACAGATTTTTTTAAGCTGAGGCTCCAGTACTTCGGCCACCTCATAAGGAGAGAGGAGTCCTTGGAAAACTCCCTGATGTTGGGAAAGATTGAAGGCAAAAGGAAAAGAGGACGACAGAGAATGAGATGGTTGGACGGTGTCATCGATGCAACCAATATGGATTTGACCAAACTCCGGGAGGCAGTGGAAGATAGGAAGGCCTGGCGAGCTCTGGGCCATGGGGTCACGAAGAGTCGGACATGACAGAACAACTGAACAACAACAACAAAAGTGGGTTTCTTTATTGTCTTTTGCCCACTCAGACCCCTCCAACCACCCCCGCCTGCTGTACCTTTTGCCCAACAAATCCCAGAGGGCCCCAGCTCCCATGAAGAAATTATATATGCATGTGGTTCCCCAATTTCCTGACTCATGACTCCCTTTATATTTTTATTTATTTTGATATATAAATTTGTTTATATTTATATTTATATTTATATATTTAAATAGCCAAGTAGTGGCGGCTCCCCACTGCAACACTCGCATAAAATGGAACTGTTAATAGTATAAAGTCATCTCTCCTCAGAAAGTAGAGGGTTATTTCTCCTCTAAAGGGCCTGTTTTTTATCCATACACATGCGCACTAACTTTAATATCCCATTCTGAGAGACCAAAGAAAATACTTAACAAGGGCTACAACACATATAAGGCAACCCACAACAACATATTAACCTACCTGGTTATTAAGATCTAGCCAAGGTGCCCTCCTGAAAGAGCCCTCCCTCAAGGAGGTGAAAGGGATGGCTTGTAGGTATAGGGCCTTTTCGGCAGCTGCCCCCAAGCTATGGAATGGCCTCCCAAGTCAGATATGCCTGGCGCCAACATTGATGACATTCCGGCACCAGGTAAAAACGTTCCTGTTCCAGAAGTTTTTTAACTGACATAACATAGATTGTGGGTCCTGATGGCAATTTTAGTGTTTTGTATTTAAATGTTTTTATTGAATTGTACACTGACATTTCAATATTTTAATTGTTTTAACTGTTCATTTTAATTGTAAGCCACCCAGAGACCTTTGGGTAGTGGGCAGCATATAAGTTGTATAAATAAATAAATAAATAAATAAATAAATAAATAAATAAATAAATAAATAAATAAATAAATAAATAAGGCAACCAACAACAGCAACCCAAAAAAGCTTCATGAGCCCCACAGTGGGAAACACTAATCTAGCTAGTGCTTGAGTGCCAGATATGTCCCTGGACAGAGGCTATTTTTAACGCCATCCCTATGAACTATATCATTTTGTTTTCTTTTGTTTTGGCCCTTTGTATCCTATGATATATTTTATTTCCAAATGAACCTTCTCTCCTTGAAAATCAGGATACTTGTGGATTAGGAGTTCAAGGACTCTAGCGATACACCCCTGATATTTTATAAAGCCACCTCCCTGGCTGGAAGGGAGTACTATAGTAGGAACCCCATAAAAAGTGTTCTGCTTTTTGTCTTTGGATTAACTGCATGTATACAGACACCTAGATAAAATCATCCTCTTCATTGCCATTAACTGTGACTGAAGAAATGGCTGGCAGAAAAGAAATTAAGCTACGGCTCCCCTCACACATTTTGTTTTCTTTCCAAAATGTTCCGATTCAGGTCTGTTTTCTCCATGAAAAGAAGCACGACACTGTAACTCCACCAAACGCTCAGTGGAGCTACTCTTTCTGTACGCTGTGCTTCCTTCCACACAAGAGGGGTAACCTTATTAGAAGCGATGTAGACTAAGATGAAGCAGGGATTTCCTGTCAGTTTTGTCCTGCCTGGACCGGCAAGCCACTGGAGGCCTCAAGAGACACAGCAAACATTAGCACAAAACTTCTCTCACGTCTTAGCCCAGCCTTCCTAGCACCCACCACTTTGCTGCCTTGAAATGGGCTGTGCACGTGATTTTTGGCTCAGAAATAGACAACAGCCAGATAGGGACCTTGGCACTAAATCTCTTGATGTCTCTTACAGGTCACTGCCCTTCCCAAGTTTGATGGTTGTTTTTTCCCCTAGCTCGCTCTCTGCTGGCTCTTCACAGCTCCTCTTAACCATCTGCCATATCGCCTCTCACTTCCCCCTACACTCTTCTTCCACTGAGACATATCCAAATGCCACAGTTTGGGATCAACTACATCATTAGCACTCGGTACATTGGGGTGTAGGCCTCAACAGGTGAGTCCTTGCTTCAGCCACAAGTTTTCCTCAAGAAATCTGCATGGTGCCATTTCCTTCTGTCAAGGTGTTATATTTGTCTCCCCAAAAGTCCTAATGCTCTGAGGTTAGAGGCATCCTGGTGGGGAATGTAGGCAGCAGCTGCCAGATTCACTTGGCTGAAGCTGCTTGAAGCATTGCGGCCACTGAAAAAAGAAACCCACCGAGATTCGCCCATAGAGAAGTGGTCCCAACAGAAGGCTTTTGGTATGCAGAAACTGGAGCTGTCTCTTCCCAGCACTAACTGAAAGAAATATATGGCACTTTCTCTTTTCTTGTATATAGAAGTGCAGTATTTTTGCTTCTTAAACAACATATCTTTCATGTTTCTTATGGGTCACCAGCATATTTGAACGACAAGCTTCATTGCACATTTGTCTACCTGTGCCTTTGAAGAAGCAACCTGAGGGCTCATATGGCTTCATTACACCTGCAAAATACCTTCTGTGCTTATGGCTTATGGGCCAGGATGGAGAGACACCTTTTTTTTAAGAGAACCCTGCCCTTCATCTGCAGAAACCCTTGGCTTCTCTGCTTGAAGCATTGTAGGCTGTCTTTGCTACTCACACACTGTTCAGTCTTTAAGACCTGAGGGTCACGACTCACATAGGTTACCAAGATGAGAATCAGGGCCACACCCATGAAAACATACAGATACATGTCAGACGTGCACGCATACACAGAGACATAACACCAGTGAAGCTTCTTTGTTATTAGGAAGGATTTTGGAGTCTTCTCTCCACAGCTTATCCCAATAGGAGAAGCATAGCTGTGCAGAAAGGACGACCCTTATGAAATCAGCAGGAAATTACATAGGAGGGGTCATGGTAGCCATGTGTTGTGTTGTGTCATTATGGTCATGACTGCCTCTTTGTGACTCCATGTCCATGGAGCTGCAATTAAAGAGAGCCACAGGTTGTATATACCTTCTCCACAGTACAGCAGAGAAAGAAAGTGAGGGTACTCATTGTGGGTCTTTTACAATGGGATTTCTTGCGATACTGACCTCTGCTACTTTGAAAGCCAATGTGGTATAGAGCGGTGGTCCCCAACCCCCGGTCCGCGGACCGGTGCCGGTCCGTGGACCGGTCGGCACCGGGCCGCCTGGGGAGGCTGGGGAGGCTCCTCCCCTTTTCCTCCTCCGCCCTCCTCCTCCTCCTCTTCTCTCCCGCGGGCGGCCGGTGGAGGAGGAAGGCTGGAGGAGCGCAGGAGGACCCGCCGTCGCCGCCTTTGCCTCCCTCCTCCCCTCCCCTCCTGGCCCCAGCGCCCCGCGCGCGGCACCTGCCTGGCCGCGCCGGGAAGCGCCCTCGCGGCACCGACAAGCCGCCGCCGCCTCCTCCTGCTCCTGCTCCGGTTCCTCCTCCTCCTCCTCCCGCCGCCGCCGCCGAAGGAGCAGCAGCAGCAGAGAGGGCAATTGCGGAGGGGTGGCGGCGGCGGCGGCGGGACGGGGGCGATTGCGGCGGCGGCGGGACAGGCGATTGCGGGGGGTGGCTGCTGCTGCTGCTCCTCCGGCGGCGGCGGCGGGAGGAGGAGGAGGAGGAACCAGAGCAGGAGCAGGAGGTGGCGGCGGCGGCTCGTCGGTGCCGCGAGGGCGCTTCCGGCGGCGCGGCCGGGCGGGTGCTGCGCGCGGGGCGCCGGGGCCAGGAGCCGCGCGTGGGTCTCGCTGCTGGCGCCCCGCTTGCTTTCCCCGGCGGAAGAGGAGGCCCACGGCGGCGGCGGCGGCGGCAGCAGGAGCAAGCGGGGCGCCAGCAGCGAGACCCGCGCGCGGCTCCCGGCCCCGGCGCCGGAGGAGGAGGCGGGGGCCCACCTGCCCAGGAGCCCCGGGTTCCCCCCCACCCCGCCCGTGTGTGGGGGGGAGTGGCACGCCCGCTGCCCCAGGCCGGTGAGTGCCGCCGCCGCCGCTCTCGTGCCTCCCCCTCCTCCGTCCCTCCCATCCTTTGCTTTCACCCCCCCTTTTGCCTCCCCGCCGGACCCCCCTTTTGCATTCTTCCCCCCCTCCCCACCCCCCACCCCAGCTTCGGGCCACAGAAAAATTATCAAAAATTTCCCGGTCCGCGGGGACAAAAAGGTTGGGGAGCACTGGTATAGAGGACAGAAAGTCAGACTAGGACTCAGAAGACTTCAGTTCAAACACACACTCACACACACACACACACACACACACACACACACACACACACCCTTGAGAATGGAGACTTGCTGGAGGTGGCAGTGGTAAACTGTTCCTTAAAGGTCTCACATACTCTTGGAAGAGTGTGAATGTTGGCTAGAAAAAACTCTAGTTACACAGCGGAAAGTACAGGGACCTACATAGCAGAATTAGCTTCAAGCCTCCAGAGTAGACCACCCCTTTTGGTTCTGGTCAACTGGCATTCAGTAAGTCATTCTGAGACACTGGTAAGAGAAAGAATGAAGGCTCCCTTTTCTCACAGTTCTGAACAGAGTAAAAAAAAGCAGCATATAGTAGAGGGGAAGACTGGTTACATAAACAGGGCTTAAATGATTCATTCCTAAATGCGGACTGCAAAACTAACTGAATACTTTAATGACATGACTGTACAGATAATGTTAATTGAATACTTTATGGAAAAGAGAAGGGAAAGGACTCTTAAAGAGATGTGGCTTTCTTCAAAATCAGAGGCAGGAAAGGAACAATTGGTTATTGCTGGATTGATTTGACAGTCACTCCAGACCAGAATGGTTCCTCCCAGCCAAACCTTCTAAAAGCAGTATACAATGATTGCTGAAAGTCCAGCACTCCTTCTCAAACACATATGCAGCCACCCTTCTGACAACCCATCCTGCTACACAAGTTCATAAACGGATGCTTTGGAGGAGGCTTGGTTAACACATCTATCCTCACTTCTGAGGGGCTGCTGTTAAGTCTGAAGCCATCCAGTGGAACAGAAGACAAAAAAAAAAACTCCAGGCCAAAGGTAAAGATTTTGATACGACTAATTAAAACTTTTCTCCTGATCTGACGCAAGTTATAGGGTAGCAACTCCTTAAGATGTCATGAGCGGGAACATAAGATGATCCCATATTTTGCTGTGAGATGTATTGACTCCGAGCAATGCCATTCTGCTGCATGGTCTTTCCAGGAGTTGTGGACTCAAGGTGACAGCTCTTTGCAAAAATGTTGCCGTGGATATTAATCATCATTAAACAGAGCGCCTTCATTCTCTTAAGTCAAGTGAGGCGATTTGATGCAAGGGAACCATTGCATCTTCTACCAAAGTGGTAGCCTTGGGTTAGGATAAGATATATCTTGCTGTGGTGCAGATGGAGGGACGTTCTTCATCCCAAATGCCACATTCCCTGTTGGGTAACTTATTTCAGGTCCCCCGTCTGCAGTGCAGAAGAGGGCAAAACAAAAATAGGTGGAACCACATTGGTAGGAATATATGCTACTTGTGGTAGTTGAGCACAACAGGCTAGTGTTAGAAGTAATGACTTGGGACCCTTTTGGTAAGGGAAAAGAAGGAGTTGTTAGGGGTGCTCGGGAAGCCAGGAAACAACCTAAACCTGCAGTCAACAAGGTATCAAAGAAGAAACCATTTCCGTGATGAACGAGAAAGTGATGTAGAAGGAAGATCTAAGGGCAACAATCTACAAGTGATTACTCACAAGGGAAGCCAAGACACCCAGTTGTACCAGGTTCTCTCTCTCCATCATGCCACCTCATTGCTCACTTTAAATACATGATTGCTGCATTGCTTCTAACAAAGTTCATGCATACACACCGCTTGCCTACATCTGTCTGTACATACCCTATACACTCATATTCATCCACTGGTCCATTGCTCCATAGTAACTAGTATAGTCTCCAGATCCTGTGAGGTACTAACTTCCCTTTATTCAGTAGGGGTTAAGCCTCATCTAGAGTACTATGTCCAGTTCTGGACACCACACTTTAAGAAGGATGCCAATAAATTGGAGAAATTCAGAGGAGGGCAGCAAGGATGATCAAGGGGCTGGACACCAATCCCTATGAGGACAGACTGAAGAAACTGGGCATGTTTAGCCTTGAGAAAAGAAGACTTAGATTTAGGTTAAGTGTCTTGGGAGGGACCCTTAACTGTTGGAGCAGAATAACAATGGAACCAATTACCTTGGGAGGTGGTTCCAATACTGGAGGCATTCAAGAGAAAATTGGACAGCAACCTCTCAGATCTGCTTTCAGCGGGGGTTGTTGGAATCAATGGCCTTAGAGGCCCCTTCCAACTCAATGGTTCTATGATTCTAAATGGCGCTGAACCTTATGGGGGCAGTTGGGTACAAAGAAGAAAGAGGTGGAAGGACAAATCTAAGAGGAGGACCATTAGAGGGACTTCCCCCTTCAAATGATTCCCAGCTTGACAGAAGCAGGGAGGGCATTTAAAATGCTACCTGTCATATGTCTCTTAAGGAGGCAGAGAGGTGGCTGTCTTTGGGGAGTCAATCAGGAGTGGCATTTCAGGAAAGCAGAAATGGATAAAAGATGGGGCAACTGGAGTGAAGAAGCATCCTGCTGAGACCCCATTTCCTCCCCTACTCCTCTTCCCTCTCTCTCTCTCTCTCTCTCTCTCTCTCTCTCTCTCTCTCTCTCTCTCTCTCTCTCTCTCTCTCTCTCTCTCTCTCTCTCTCTCTCTCTCTCTCTCTCTCTGTGTGTGTGTGTGTGTGTGTGTGTACCTGGCATTTCAACAGCCAGAAGTGGAGCAGCAACCCTCTCAGGCTGGTCAAGGGCAACCCTCTGCTATGCCACTGTGAAATTCTTCCAAAATGCTGGCTAAAGAGCCATCAAAGACCATGCCAGGAGAGCAGGAAGTGCTTCCTAATGCTGTAGAGCACGTACAAAGTGCTTCTCAATTAGTGCAGCTTTTTCTTAACTTACAGAAGAGGCTCTCAGTGAGAAGAGTGTGGAGTGGAACCAAAAAAGGACAATGGCCTTGGAGAAGGAGGAAGGACGTAATTGACGCAGAGTTCAAGGATCCAGCTGTTTAGCCGGTGGGCAGGAGGTTCCTTGTGTCTACACTAAGGCAAAAGATACCTAACACAACCTCTGAACCACTGAATGCCTTTACTAAGGTTTTGTTCTAAGTGCCAAGATACATATTCAGGGAAATCTGTTTCTAGAAATGAGTGCTCCCTCAAGTGGAGAAAAAGGTGTAATAGTGTGTGTGGCCGGGGGGAGATTAAAATGAAAGGCACATCTAGATTACTTCTGGAACCTAATGGCTACTTATTTTTCATGTCTGTTCCAAAATCACACATGACAATGGAGATCACATACCCGAGGAAACAATGATCTAAAAGTAAGAAAGGGGCACTTATCTGAACGTATGTTTTGGCCCTGAAATTATTAACCTACATATGAGTCACAGATGTGTTTCTTGGTTCCTCTACATACAGAGTGGCTAGAAGAGAGGATTAGAACACAATAACTCTTGCTTCCCTCTACTTGTCCTATCAGGAGGAGAAGGCTATTTTGGGATTTCATATCACAAAATTGTATTCTTTACATTTCACTACAAAAACATGAAAATAACAGTTAATGAGGACAAATCAGTCAGAAACACCTCCCCACAGCCTTATGGGAACAATTAACAGATTGCCCATCACTGAAATACCTCAGCCACATTCAGCGAAAAGTGATGGAGGGAAGTGCAGGCAAGTGTTTCATTAAAAGTGTTTAAATTTGTCTTTTTGGATTAAAACTCCCAGAATTCCCCAGGCAACATAACTTCAGCTGCCATGGAATTCTGGGACTTGTCAGCCAAAATCACAAATCGACACATCTGCGGTTTTCAATGACATTTGAATGGAATCTCTGAGTACACATTGTAGAACAAAACAGCCCATGGGAACGGGCTGTGCTTAATCATATTTATTTAATTGTGTGCCACGTGCTGTGAATTTCAATTTAAATTCAGCCTTCATATTCTCGGCCTCACAAAATGGCTCTAGTATGGAAGCCACTGATAGGAGGTGGCATGAGATCCAGCCTGCCTCCTGCTCCTTGGCCCTGTTCCTGTCCATTGGCTGAGGGAACTCTTCCACACCAGCCGCTTCCAGCTCCCTTTGACACCGTGACGGCAGCTGCCTGTACCTCCTGGCGTTCGTCCAGGAGCAGGGCACTTGATCTCATCAGCCTGGTGGGAGCAATTACTGTTCAGAGATGAAATGTAGCTTGTGGACACTATCAAAGAGAGGGAGAAATAACCACGGGGAGGGGAGATGGAAGAGCTGATGTAATTTCTGCTCAATTAACTCCGACGTGTTCACACAGCTGAAGATGATCCAAGTTGGCTCCTCCTGCTGAGAATGCTCCTCAAGAACGAGGAGACGGGGACTAGATGGAAAGGCGAGTATCCGATGGCTTAAATGTGGAACAGCGGGGGAAATCACAGCCAGCTCCCTAGCTGCATGCGGCTCCTCGCACTGTTTGCAAGATTGGTCATACAGCTGGTCAGCTGCAGGGGTGGAGGCGGTTCCTCTTCCATTCCTGTTTTAGACAGCAGGATGCTCTCCACATGGTTTACTTCCTGAAGAGACGCAGATTTGATATGACAGGGAAGGTTCCCCATGCATTTGTCTCATTCACACAGAAGAAACTGGAAGAGCTGCTCTTTATTTTTAAAGGAATGTGTTGGGGAGGGAGGGGGAACAAATATCGTGCATTCTTTGCCTCCTGCTGCCAGGCCCCACTGATGGCTGCTACCCATTGGGGTTAATGGGGTGGAAGGCACAGCATCAAAAGGTAGGCAAAGCTGACGGACACACCCAAGCAGGCAAGCAAGCAAACATTCACACAATACAAAGAGGCAGGCAGGAAGGTAGGGTCGGGCTCACTCTCATAACAACCTAGTGCAATTCCATCCAACTCTCACCCAGCTTATGGCACAACCCAGCCAAGAAGCAGAAAAACATATTTGACTTGTTCCATTTAAAAGTCTTCCTGACCCTTGCGGTTGGGCATAACTTGAGGCCAATGAGGGGCAGTGCCCTGTTTGCCCTAATGTACTCCCTGCCACTGGCATACTGTGGTATTTTCAGTGGTCATCCTCTCCAATCATGTTAGTGACCGAGATAAGAAGAATGGCTTCAAAAACAAATCCAAGTAGCATAGAGAAGTATGGGCAGGTGGTGATGGGGTGTCACTTTATGGAGTGTAACTCCCAGGCGCCACGCCAGCCAGAGTCTCACAGGGCCTATGCTGGCTGAGGGGGGAGTAAAAAAGTAACTCTTCCATACTCTAGGGCAAAGACTTGTAACTCTTTCAACAAGCATACACCTGTTCTCCATGTCCCTTTTCTTGCAAAGGATAGATTTCTCCACAGCCTGAAGTGATTATTAAGTAGGGCAGAAAAAAAGAAGTAATGCACATTGAAGCTTGTGGGAACCTTTCTTTGAAGGGTGTGTTCCAGAGAGATGCAGTGATGTGCACATGCTCCTGGTGCCACATTGCATGCCTGGAAGGGAAGTGACCTATTTCCCCTGACCTTTTGCTTAGAGGCAGGGCCAAAGAGCTAAAGAGCACCTGCCCCCTATCTGAGCTCCTGTTTTTGGAAGCTCTCCAATTTATTGCTTGTAAACATAGATAAGATGAATAAAATGAAATCTAGGAGGAACGCAGCAGTTTTGTGCATGCGTGTCTGCTCAGCTGGCTGAGAAAGGCATTTGTCTCTGTCCACCTGTTTTAAGTTCTGTGGCCCAGGTCAGCTTGGCTCCAAAACCTCTCCAGCGAATTCCCAACAGAAGCTTCTGCTTTGAATTTCAAGTGTAGATTCTTAAGGAAACTGCAAAGCCCTGAGATCATTTGTCAGGAGGACGGTCCTCAACTGTGGGCTTTTGTCCCACAATAATAGCCCAGACAGGGCTGGCACTGTTTCCAGCAATCTTATAGCAGCTGCCTCAGAGAGCAGATACTGTGAGGTGACAGAAATGTGTGAGAGAAGAAAGATGTGTGGCTAGCAGTCCCGCCCTGAAGCCCCTCACCACTATCACCACTACCACCACCGCCAGCGCCATAAGCTAACCTGGGTCCTCCTTGGTGGCAAAAGACCCAATGCCTCTGACGAAAATGTTTACTTATCAGTCCTGCTTGTGCAGGGAATGGCAAAGGCACTATTCTGTTGCTCACTTCAGGCAGCAGAATGGCTTGGGCTGACCCCTTAGCCCTGTGTGATTCCATTCTGGATAAAAGGCTTCTAAGACGACTAAGCACAGGCAAGGCGGGCATACGAATTGCCCAGAAGGCAGACTTTGCTTTGAGGTTCAGCATATGTTTACCTGTGTTCCAGCCATTTCCCAGCCCTTCTTTAGCTGAGGAGTTGTTATTAGTCTTACGTACGTGCTTCCTGTCACACAAGCACAAGGCAATCTGTCACTGTCATATCATTTATCACTCAAGGTGGCTTCTGCATGCCACTATTTGTCTCCCTGCAGAAGTTGTGTATTGAATGCCCCGAAAAGGCATGCAGGACCAGGCAAGGCAGCCTGCTGGTGATCTAATTGCACCTACATGGGATGTAGAGTGTACTGAAGAAGACCCCCTAGGACTGGAGGAAGGCCTAGTCCACAGCCAGTGGTGGCTGTAAAGAAATCAGTTAAAACAACCATGCCAGCTGCACCCATTCCTTAAGATGTCCAGGTTCGGTTATGGTGATACTTGCCTTAAGTATTTCGTCTTTGGGTTCCTGTAATGCACTGTGCATGCAGCTGTCTTTGAAGAGGTCCAAAGGCAAACTTTAGCTGGTCCAAAACACTGTGGCCATACTGTTGAGCAATGCAGTTGCAGAGCAAAGCAAAGCAAAGTGTTTTGCTGATATACTGCTCCATAGTGCTTAAAGAGCTTAAATTATGGAATGTGCAGAGATGGATAGGTTGACATACAGACTGAAGGACAAAGATGAATGTGAATATGTTTTATAATTGGCTAAACACAAAAAGGAGGTACAGTGGAACCTTGACTTACATCATTAATCCGTTCCAGAGGTCTAGACTTAAGTCAAACATGACTTAAGTCAAATGAACTTTTCCCATAGAAAGTAATGGGAAAGTGGATTAATCCGTTCCAGATGATGAAAAAGACCCCCCGAAAATAGCAATTTAACACAAATTTGACTGGGATAGGAGATTCCTTCCAGGGATGTAAATGAAATGTCTCTTCAGAGAGAGGTGGAGGCAGTGGAATTATAGTCCACAAGTTATACACCTCCACTTTTTAATGTTCATAGCAACAATGTCTAACATTTTAGTTTTACTGATTTTTAACCTGACGTTCCAAGTTCTGAACAACTCTATGCTTACCATTAGAGTCCCACAACTGTACAGCTCCCCAACTGAAATGCTTCCGTTGTGGACCAGACTTCTGCAGCCAGATTTTTTACAAGACTGAGCCGACTGTCTAACCAGCGAGGCCAGCCCTGCGCTCCCGGCCCTTCTTCTCCTCCAGCAGCAGCGGCAGCTTCGGCAAGGCCGAGGACCAGCTCCCGGTGGTCGGAGCTGGCCTCGCTGAAGCTGCCGCTCCCGCTGCCGGAGGAGAGGAAGAAGGCAGGAGCAGATTGGAGGCAGCAGCCGTGATGCTGGGTCGTGGCTGCCGCCCGATTCCAGTGCCTTATGCCAGGGCTCCGAGCTGTAAGTCAAACCCTACGACTCAAGTCAAACAGGCCCCTTCTTGCTGCAAGTCAAATATGCTGCAAGTCAAGCAGCATGTAAGTCAAGGTTCCACTGTAATAGAATAACTCTATCAGATGAAATATGATGAAAAAACGTACAGAGAGGGAGTGTGTTTCCCTCCTCTCTCTCTTTTCTTTTCTCATAAAATAATAAAAATATATTTAATAAAAACAAAGTCTTCTGCTGATATACTGCTCCACAGTGCTTAAAGCACTCTATGGACAATTTACAATTTAATTGTTTTTATTTGCTTACCAACCTCAGAAGGATAGAAGGCAGAATCAGCCATGCGCTGGATACCTGGTGTTGAACCCCGCATCGTGAGCACAGTTTTGGCTGCAGTACTGCACAGAGAACCTGTATCTTCTGAGGCTGATCTCTAACAGAGTGAGGGCCAATGGTTCCTCACCTCCTTTGCTATGGAGCCTAAGTCATCTTCTTGCAACCTCAACCTGCTCCAACTGCAACAGAGGGATAGTGTGACACTGGATTCCTTTACTGGGTAGTCATGGAGGTCCTTCTTGCGGAGTCCTCTTGAAGGCCACTGTCAATCCCCAGAGTTTATTATTATGTTTGTTTCCCCCAGTGTTTCCCCTCCTCCAACCTCAGTTGTTCATTACCCTTGTCTTTCCTTTTCTTCTACCCACCCCACCCCCATTAAAGTGACTGTAGGACACCCTGGAAACCTGGGGGTGCGGAGTCTTCCTTTCATGTTCTTGCCCATATAGAAAACCTCGATAGGACGCTGGTTTGGTTTTTTCAGATGTTTTCACTTGCAGCTAGTTCAGCTCTTCCCCATGTCAGCCATGTAACGAACCCCAAATTTATTTATTTATTTATTTATTTATTTATTTATTTATTTTAGAGTATATTTTACCCCACCTTTCTCCTTGGAAAAGGACCCAAGGCAGCTTACAGTAATGAGGGATAATATACAGTCCAGTACAATTAAGACATGTTCAGGTATTTGGGAGCAAGGAATTGAGGAACATCTTACAGCATTAATGTAAGATTAATGTAACAACATTACATTAAAGCTACAAGGTTGTAAGTACAGTAGTTATAAACACAAAGTCTATGTGAACCTGTAGATTCATATAAAATACACATGGTAGTCCATCATTCAGGGAAAGCTTTCCTGAAGAGAAAGGTCTTTGCCTGTTTCCGGAAGGACAACAGAGATGAGGCAGTCCTGACCTCTAGTGGGAGGGAGTTCCAGAGTCTGGGCGCAGCAGTTGAGAAGGCCCTTTCATGGGTTCCCACAAGACGTACCCGTGAAGGTGGCGGGATGGAGAGAAGGGCCTTTCCTGATGACCTTAACACCCAAGTCGGTTCATACTGTGAGATTCGATCTTTGAGATAGCTAGGACCCAGGTCGTACAGTGCTTTGTAGGTCAAAGTCAGCACCTTGAATTGTGCTCGATAGCTGATTGGCAGCCAGTGGAGCCGCTTTAGTAGGGGTGTAATGTGATCTCTGTACCCCACCCCAATCAGCAGTCTGGCTGCTGCATTTTGGACCCATTAAAGTTTCCTGAGACTTTTCATCGGTAGCCCCACATAGAGCGCATTACAGTAGTCCAGCCAGGAGGTCACTAGGGCATGTGTCACCGTGGCCAAAGCTGGTTTCTCAAGAAAGGGGTGTAACTTACATACTGGCCTTAATTGTGCAAATGCGCTCTCTGGCCACAGCCGTGACCTGGGCATCCAAGCTCAAGGATAAGTCCAAGAGGATCCCCAAGCTGCGTACCTGATTTTTCAATTGGAGGGTGACCCAAACCATGTGCGGTGGCCAGCATACAATCAAGTGGCCACTTCCAACTCAAAACCTGGGTGGAGATTATACCAGTAGCTGGAAGTAAACACATCACTATGGCTGTGTGTGCAACAAGCTTATTAATTTTAGGAAGTCGGAGAAGGAAAAGACTGACTTGGGATCGAAGCAGCACACTGTGAGTTAAACCCATGTGCCTTCCTCCCAACCTTTTGCTACATTTCTAAAAAGCAGAGGAAGTGTCAGACTGAGAGGGAGAGGCTGTGCTCATCTATTATGCATTCTGAACTGAGAGTGTAGGTGGAGGAACACTGGCAACTCTATTCCACAGTTTCATTCAAAGCCAAGCCTTTGAAGTATAGGCAAGGGGTAAAAGCAAGGGGTGTCTGCGCACGGCACTTCATATCAAAGCAACCTTGTGACATGACGTACTCTTTCTCATAAAGGCAGTATCGCTTCCGTCAGCTCTGCTTTGATAGCATATGTGGCAGAAACAGAACGAGCGCAGTGTTGGACTACTGAAAGAACACGTTTATCCCAGCTGGGTAAATGCAATTAGAAAATGTTGCATGGCAAGATGGCCAGGATGGAGTGGTGGATGTTTGATGTTGCATGACAGAGCTCCAAGGGATGTAAGGGCATGGGATGAGCCACAGTAGAAGGCCTCCTTAGGGCAATAGGACAGGGAGGGAGGGACGGAAGGACACAGTGAGGAAGATGGTGCTTCAGTAGGTTGGTGGGAATGGATGCAAGAAGACACAATGGGTTGCCATAGAACATGTGAAATAAATATGCAAGACTACATCATCCATTCTGAGGATGATACCTGAAGAATTAAGTCAAGGGATGTATTAAGTCAAGGGAAGAATCAAGTGGAGAGATGTAATGCCAGTTACGGAGTCACCATTCACAAAGAGCCAAGCCAGGTAAAAGTTCATATGTGGAAAGTCTTGCAAAAATGGGTAACTTTCTGCCATAACTGGTCTCCTTTCCAGAAGACTGGAAATGTGCCTGTGTATCAACATGTTGTAAAGGGGATCCAGAGGAAATGCAACAAATTAGAAGCTTATCGGCTTAACATCTGTCCCAGATAAATTGGCAGAGAGCATAACTAAAGTAGCTGTTGTTATGTGCCGTCAAGTTGCCTCTGATTTATGGTGGCCCTATGAATAAGCAACCATCAAATTATCCTGTCCTCAGCAGCCATGCTCAGCTCCGAGAGACTCAAAACTGGGGCTTCTTATAGGCAGCCAATCTTCATAATTGGCCCTCCTCTTTTCCTTCCACCTTCCACCTCCCACCTTTTCCCAGCATTGTTCTCATTTTCAGAGAATCTTGCCTTCTCATGCTATCCCCAAAGTAGGACATCTTCAGTTCCATCATTTTTATCTCCTGAGACAATTCAGGCTTGATTTGCTCTAGGACTCACTTGTTCATCGTCGTAGCAGTCCAAGGTATCCAAGCAGCTCTTCCCTTGCTGCCTACTTGAAGAGGAAAGACTGGTCATTGTGAGATCCTGCTGATGCTGCCTAGCTGGAGATTAAAAAAAACCCTACCCATTGTGACCTACTACAGGTTCTGCCCAGCTGGAGGAGAATGATTGGCCATATATAAAGAGAAAGTCTGAGGTTTGGAAATGTCTTTATTGGGTTTATTGGGAAGAAACCCTAGGGCTAAGGCAAAGAGTCCAAAAACTGAGCCAAACTTAATGACCCCAGGCCAGCCAGCCAGCAAGCCAGCAAGCAAACAAACAAACAAAAAGCAATTTGAAACAAAAATCATCAAGGTGTAGTTGCCAGTTCTCCTTTTCACAATGAAAACGTTGGCTCATCACCACACTTCACAGATCTGGCAATCCCTTAGGTGAAGCTATTGGACCTGGACTCTTTTGTCGGCTTTCGGCAGAAAAAAATGAGACGCAAGTAAGATCATTGTCTTTACATCGGCAAGATAAGAAAAGACAATTTGGTATCACATACAAGGAAGATTCTCAAAGTTAGCACATCTTCAGTGAAAAAGCAAAGCAAAGTGTTCTGCTTATATACCGCCCTGTAGCACTTCAAGCACTCTCTGCTGGTTTACAATTTAATTATGCAGGCTACACATTGTTCCTTTTCTGAGTCTTTCTGAGTTCCAAGCCACAGAAACTCAATATTTAAAGGATTTAATGAATTCTTGTATGTTCCAGATGGGCGTACAAATGGGTGTACATTTCTCCCCATGTCTTCCATCACTTTTGCCCAATTGTAAAGGAAAGGCACTGGGACCCTAAAACCATCGTCTACCCCTCGATGCCTTGACAACCAAGCATCAAGGGGTTCAAAATGAGGATAATTCTTCATTTCTCCCCATTACCTAGGTAGGTTCAAGTACAAAGGAGAAGCTAGTCGCCCCTTCACACCTTCATGTGATGTTCTGGTTTTAAATTCTAATGAATGCTTTGTCTCAGAATGATCGGGAGAGGGATCAGAAAAAGGCTGTCCAGTCTCCCCCAAAATAGATCGTGACTCATATCCAAGAATTTCCCGGCTCTCAACTCACAATCCCAGAAATATGGCTCAAGAATCTCCAGCTTAGCTGATTCTTGTACAAATGAGATGTGAACGGGGATTTATCTTCTCCCTAATGGCCAGTCCAGCTCACTCTGACACTTTCTCTAATTTAACTAATGCAGCCTGTAATTAGGAGGTAGACAGAAAACAAGATGTATCATTTTCAATCAATATAGTGATACATGTGCTGTAATAAGACTCAAGTTTCTTCTTGAATGTAAGAATCCTCCCCCCCACCCCTTCGGCCCTCTTCAATCGAACTTTTAAAGTTGGCAAATTTCCCCAGTGCCATGACAGAGGCAAAGCAGCTGGGTTGTAGCCTTATGATAATCACGGCAGTGTTCTTATTGATATATTATACATAGCAAACTAGATAAATAACAATGTGTTTGGATTATGTTCTACAGCGCCGGTCATTAAATTTACATGGAACGAGAATTAGCAATTTGCTCTAATTGCTCAGATATCTGCATTCATTAATTTATCTCCATGGTACAGAAAACACGCTTTGGAATCTATTTTTAAATTGGCTCAGGACTGTTCCTCCGAAAGGTGGTCAGTGGGATTTTCGCTAACTGTCCTGGAGAAATTACAAATGACTGAGGCCCTCTTCTTCTAATACTTTCACCTCTTTGTCCATTCTGAAATGAGAGCTCACAGCTTTCGGCAGCCTGCCCACCTTGCAGCTATACAATTGCCATGTCTTCCCAGAGCAGATGAGCCATGCACTGTCAAAATAATGGGAATATGAAGTTTTCGGGGTGTAGAAGGTGATGGAGAACAACAGATGGCTCAGCTTAGAAATTGAAACTCAATTGTAAGTTATATATCATCTGCCTGTTTTGCTTTCTATAACAAGTTCCCCTAAAAACAAGTTCATTCTGCTATCTCTGTACAGTGGTATTTAATTCGTTCCCAGAGGCAATTTGTTATCCGAAAAAAATTGTTATCCAAAACATAGTTTCCCATTGAAATGAATGGGAAACCAATTAATCTGTTCCAGAGGTCCGAGAAAAGGCTAAAAACTGTTTCCCCCCCAAACCTCTTTATAAAGTGCACTTTAAAGGCATGCAGTGCTGGAACACAAACCCCCAGAACTAGCTCCCTACCTTTCCAAGTTTGAAAGGTCCAAATTCATTAGCAAAAAAAGTCCACAATGGCTCCAAAACACCATTTAAAAATGCTCTATCTCCTCCCACCCCTCTACAAACTCTACACATTTTTGCAAGGCATTTTGAAACATTTGATATCCGAGGCAGCCCATAGGGAACATTTGTTATCTGAGGCAGCCCTATATCTGGAAATTTCCATTTGTTATCCGAAACATTTGTTATCCGAGGCATTTGTTATCCGAGGTATGACTGTACATGTTTGCATTTTTTAAAAAGGTTGCATGAAAAATTGAAATGCACATGATAATATGCTTGTGCGAGGATCCCCGGCCGAGCCATTGTTAGGGGGATGTTGAAAGCTTATTCTAAAGAAGGCTCAGAGACACTTTCAGCTCTGCAGAACTTTTATTAAGGACCTATCTATAAAAGGACAGGCTCTCAGATTGTTCTTGGGCCAGTATTTTCTCCACCTTATCACCTATGGTCTCAGTTTGCCTCCGGAAGTTCAGAATCACTTCTGGGGTGTCATGGTCACAGTAGGAGCAGGAAACGGCATCTCTCTTTAATCTTACACTGCCAAATAATTGGTTAGCCATCACCCTCAAGGTTGAATGGGAGTCAGTGCACTGCTATTCTTTAGGGAGCACTCAATTCCGAGAAGGGAAGATCTGGGTCTTCAAAATCCCTTGCAAATATGGGGTATTTCAAGGCAAGAATCCAAACCAACACAGATCCAATAGATCAGGCATGTCCAAACTTTAGCCCTCCTGATGTTTTGGACCACAACTCCCAGAATTCCAAGCCTGTATTTCCAATGGCAAAGGATTGTGAGAGTTGTGGTCCAAAACATCTGGAGAACCAACGTTTGGACATGCCTGCAATAGATGGTTGTCCAATTTTCCCTTGAACGCCTCCAGTGTTGGAGCACTCCCATATAGGAAGTGGTTTCTTCTTTCCCTTTTCCCTCATTGCTGCCCCTTTTATACTCTCTTGGATGTGAAATTTCTCCAGTGGTTGGTTGGTTGGTTTTTTCTAAGTCACCTTCTCTTCCCACCTTCCAGGGCTGGTTGTCCCAATCTGCTAGGACCATGGATACTGGTCCTAATAACCCAGAGAAAGAAATTACTGAAAGCCCTCCATCTTTTCTCAGAGCAGGGAAGATGCCAAGGTTGACCCTCACAGCATAAAATTCACACCCAAACTAATAGATACAGTAGTTCCTTTCTAGTATTCATACATTGTGCAAATTATTTTTATGAATCTATCCTCCTAGTAGTCAGGGTCATTTCTAACCAAAAAGGTCCTTCTGTATAGGAAGAACAAGCCATCTCCCACATGTTACAATGCATATGATGCCCTTCAATATCCACAGAGGAATATCTTATGTTGGCAAGAGGGAATGTTGTTGATGTGGCCCACTATTGGGAGAATGTCATCTATGATTGTTCTTGTTCTTGTTTGTTTGTTTGTTAAAATCTAATTCATTTTATGTAGCTTTTTATACATAATTTTGTTACTTATTTATATTCTCCTTAGCAGTGTATGCTTATCTGTCAGTATAATTTGTTGGTATTTCTGAAATGAATAAAGAAGAGACCAAGGTTCAGAATATATATATATATTAGGACAACCAGAGTCCTGTCACAGCGAGGGTACTACCACCAAGGGCTACTATCCACCATCACCACTTTTCCTGTTGTTCAGAAATGGAAATTCACAGCATTTATTGTCATCTGGGTCCTGACCCATGTTATCCTAATGTTGCTGATAACTGCAGTACTAACTTTCCACCTATGTGGGTAATGATTTATCTAATCCTCCCTCGTCATGCCCACATTTCTCCTGATTTTTCTCTCTTATACCTGCCCTATTTCCTTTCTATCATCTCTAGAGACCTTCTGTTTGATGCTTCATTTAAAGTACACTGAATGAACGCGTGATTATTGCTTCTTGCTGATTTGCATTAAAACATAAAACTACTTTTAAAAAATGTAGCTCTCTAGCATTGAAGTGCTTCAATTCTGTCCTAACACCTTGAAGACATTTGGCCCCATAATTTTGGGTTAGCCACAACTTCACTAGCCAGTGCCGCTCTACTTCCTGCAGTGCTAACTGTCACTGATAGTGTGTGTGTGTGTGTGTGTGTGTGTGTGTGTGTGTGTGTGTGTGTGTGTGTGTGTGTGTGTGTGTGTGATGTTGGGTGTTGCTTTCTCATACTCATGAGGCATTAGTGCTAATGCGGTGTTTGGCAGAAGCGGCAGACCTACCCATTTGCACTGCAGATCTTCTCTTTATTTTCCACAAGGCTCTCTCTTGACACAGTGTTTTTGGGCACCTCCTGTGAAGGCTGAGGATTGTTTATACATCCCCTGACCCACAAAGGGATTAAATTCCACACAGACCCAAGATGGGGTAAGAGGAGGAGTACAAAGGGTGCTGGTAAACCAGAAAACAAAAAGGGATGTTTGGAGAGAGGTGTGGAGAAGGCAGTCTGCACACCTCACAGAAGACACACCCATCAATGGCAGGGAACAATCTGCTGCATAGTTACATGTCAGTGAAAAAGAGGCACCAAGAATAGCCCTGTCCAAAAAGGGGGGGAATGCACATAAAAGCAGACTTTGGAAGAACAAAGGAGTGGGAATGTCTGGGGTAGGGGGTAAAATAAGAGGGAAATCAAAGTGAGAAGAGCAGAAGGTATGAAGTGAGGTTAGAAAAAAGTCAAGTGGTCGTTGGAAGCAGGCCTTCCAGTAAGCTCAGTACTATATATATACAGGTAACTCAGAAATGAAGTTGAGACAAACACCACACCTTAAAGAACCCTCTGTTGATAGCTTGTTGATGACAAGTCATTCATGATGGTGCAGTGCATTCATATAACTTACTTGTCACGAACACAGCATTATCTGGTAAGGTTTTGACCAGGCATGTCCAAAATCAGGCCCGGGGGCCAAATGCGGCCCATTTTCAAATTTCGAGTGGCCCACGACCTCTTCTCCCCACCAGCTCAGCCTGTCATGCATCCCCGCCAGCTGGCCCCTTCCCATACCAGATGGAGACATCAGCTTGCAGTTTTATGGTTTGCCTGCCCTCCCTGCCTGTATCCATCCCCCTCACTCACCTGCCCAGCCTGCCTGGCCCCAGCTCCGTTACTGCCGCATCCTCCCTGCCATCTTGCATGTGATAGAGACTTGTCCAAAGTCCGGCCCGGGGTCAAATGCTGCTGATTGTTTGGCCCCCACACATTTATACCTCACAAATCTGGCCCTCCTTGCAAAAAGTTTGGACACCCCTGGTTTAGACTTTCAATGGTGATTTAATTATATAGGGGTGGAGAAAACCTGTCCTGGAGGATAGGTAAAGGTTAAGGATCCCCCAACACATGCATGCTGGTCGTGTGCAACTCTAAGGGTGGTGCTTGTCTCCGTATTCAAGCCGAAGAGCCAATGTTGTGCAAGTCCATGGCCATGTGGCCAGCATGGCTGCAAGTAAACACTGTTTTTCCTTCATGCTTTTTACAGCAGTACCTATTTATCTACTTGCATTTTACATGCTTTCAAACTGCTACGAGTAGGTTGGCAGGATAGGGGATCCAAATACTTCACAAACATCTCTCATCTCCCTCATTTGTAAACAAAACACACACATACACCCTTCACAAATGCACAGAGGGGTAAGGGGGAAAGGGTCCACTGTCCATAATCTTTTCATGCCAACGTGTCTAAAGTAGACCTTCAAGTTGCCAAACTATCAAACTTCCCCAGCTGTCTCATGCTCTGTATTTCTGGAAAGAAAGTGTATGTTGAGCATATAAAGGGCTTTGTGTGGTCATCACTTTAGCCAGTGCCTTGAAGGAATTCTTGAATGCATCCATGTGGTTGACATAATATCTCCCAAGTGCCCTGTCCCACCTAATGGAGCTCATATGGCCCTACAGTTTATCATGGAGTTGATGAAATGCGTGAAGAATTAGAATGATAGTATAGGAAAACGTGTAGTCTAGATTCTCAGTTTTCTGCCAGCATTACATCACCTCAGTATCAGATTTTTTTAAAAAAATGATGATTTGCTTTAAAGGATCCTGTGTTAGTCAGGCAGGCAGGCAGTCAATTGTTATGGTACTCAGACTGATCATACCAGGTGGGGACTTGGGAGCTAAAACCTTTACAGATTTCCCAAATTCCAGATACTTCATTTAAAAAACTGGCATTAAAAGGCCATTTAAAATCTAGTATCTAGTTCCCATATAATTTCTGAGCCCTGAGTATTGCCACACAAAAGCTGGCCATGTGGTAAGTGATCCTGAGGTCTAAATAAAGAAGAAACACAAGTCTGGTTTTTTTTTCCCTGACTGAACAGGATTGTGTTTTTGTTTTGTTTTGTTTTGGTCAGTGGGGTGAAATGGCTCCTGTGATTTTCAGTCAGCAACTTTGATTTATTTTACAAAGTAGGATAAAACATCTTAAAATGTAATGATAAAGCATTTTGTTGTTGTTAGACAAACAATTTCATATACTGTACAGTAATTTAAACATACGTCACAGAATCCATAGGCACATGATTTCAGTTATCCTGACAATGAGCACTAAGATTTATTTTGTTCACAAACAACCTGCGGTCCAAGCAAGGAAGGGTTCTTCTTAAAAGTACTGTGGTCAGATGAAACCTACACATACAACTTGGACCATCCTCACTGTTTTTGCTCTTTTGTTCTGCTTTACTTGGGTTTGTTTTTATTTAGCCCAAAGTTTGCACTACATGCAGTTGGAACTGACAGCTAGTCCTTAACAGCAGGCCTTCAAGGTAGAAAAGTGTGAAGCCTCTATATAAAAGCCTGTGACCGAAAAATTGTTGACGTTAGCTGGGGACATTGTAGACATAAAAGGCTTTTCTCCCTAGCCCCTGAACCTCATTTACCTTATTCATTCTCCTTCAACATAAGCAATAAGAGGGTCTGGTGGTTTAGGTATAGGAGTTCAATTCCCCACTGTGTCTCCTGTGAGTAGAGCCAGTCTGTGTGGCCTTGGGAAAGCTGCACAGTCCCAGGATGCCTCCAGAAGAATGAAATGGAAGACCACTCCCTGAGTATTCTCTACCCCAAAATCTACCTGAGTATTCTCTAACAAGGGTCCCTGTAAGTCAGAAGTGGTTGGACTGCACACAGTAATTATTATTGTCCACCTTTACTTATGTCCAGGTTCTAAAAGCATAATGGGCATGGAAAAGGATTGCTCTCCCTCCCCACACCTACCCGCCCCACTTAAGGCCTCCAATGTTTCCCTGTTCTGACCAGAGAATGCAAATACAACTCATCTAGTGGACTCAGGCTGTCCCCTGAGTCCACTAGGTGACATTGCTAGGGACTTTGCTCGGGCAGGAGATATAGAAGTATAGCCAACCATACCAACAGGCTGAAAAATGGTTTCTACCCGTGGGCTGTCAGACTTTTAAATGGAAAATAACTTCAAGTCAACACAGTACAACAGACTTGTGGGGCTGATGCTGTGTGATAAGTCCACGAGGTGCAACAAGGGTGTGTGGTTGTTAGTGGGATTCATTGTGTTGGGGGTGGTGGTGTATGAAGGAGACTTAGCTAATCTACTTGTACACATGTTGTACTTTGACAATAAACAAACAAACAAACAAATAAATAAATAAATAAATAAATAAATAAATAAATAAATAAATAAATAAATAAATAAATAAATAAATAAATTGTTGTTGTTTCTAAAGAATGTCACTCAAGACACTATGAAGTCTGTGACAGAGCAAGATAACAAAATATTCTTCTACTGAACAGCAAGCCAGACTTTGTGCTTCCAAGCCACCCACCTTTTTCTTATCATTGCCTCATTTCTTTAAAGAGAGTTTTTTTTAAAAGAGATTCCTAGAGATTTTCCCACGCTGGTGAACCTTTTCACCCTTATCCTCTTGGGCCATCGATATTCTGCCAGAGGAAGCATGCTACACCAACATTCTGACACGAGGGTGGGCCATGTAATCTTCAACAGGAATTTGGATTATGCCTGTAATGGTTGCCTACAGGTAAGAACATTTCCTCCTCTACCCTCCCTTCTCTTGCCATCAAGATCATTTTTGTTCAAACTGGTGTCAGGTGATCAAGGATAGAAGAGAAAAATTAGTGGACACCCAATCTGAGTCCTTGACATTAAGGAGGTACATGACGCCAAGGTATGAATGAAAGCTTGCATGTATCATGACTAGAGATGGGCACGAAACAGAAAAATTGTGTTTCGGTTTTTCGTTTGTCATTGAGAGGTCTGTTTCGGTTCGTTTCCATTTGTTGCGAATTTTTTGGAAAATTTTGTTACCGTTTTTCATTTTTTCATTTGTCGTTTCTACCCACTTTTTGCGCGAATTTAAAAGCATTTCCGTGCAGAGGCATCCCCCAACGCCCCAGACCAGAGGGAAAACACTAAAAAAAATGGATGCTGGCAGAGACACAGTATAGACTAGGTACGCAGGGAGGCTGCAAAGGCAGCAGCGGGCGTTGCCCAGGGTGCAAGGCAGCCGCAGAGTGACTGCACTGCGGGGCAGGGGAGGGTACTCACTGAGAGGTATGCACACACGCACACAGGGAGGCTGCAGGACTGAAGCTAGAGTCGCAGAGACAGCAATCCCACCCTAACTCCCACCAGAGACTGCAAGGAGGACGGGGACTGCCAGAGCTTTTTATGCCCTCTGTGGCTGCCAGACCTGCCCGCCCAGTCTGCAACCTGTGCATGCTATTGGTTGAACATGATCCCATCACATGGCTTGCCTCCATTTTGTGGCTGGTGGCGACATCCATTTTAAAGGGAAAAGAAAAATACATCACGATGGGAGAAGACTAAAACAAATGTTTTAAGGACCCCAACCCCCCTGGTAGGTATTATCAGACAATATAAATAATTATCGCTGCATTTTTACAGATGTCCAGGGCATTTTTTAACATTTAAAACAGCTCATTTCATTGTGCGTCGCCATTAACGGAAACGAAACGTAACAACCTCAATTTTCGTGGTTCTGTTTGTTTCGTTTCATTTTCATCACAATTTTCGTTTGTCGTTTCGTTGTGTAATGGAAACGACAAACTGTAATGGAAACGAAAAAATGTTCGTTCCGTGCCCATCTCTAATCATGACCTGCATGCAGTATCAGCTCAAATCAAGTGGACTGGAAATAATTTCAACTCAAAATTCTGCGAAATTGCCTGTTGGAGTCAGTGAGAGCTTCATCAGGTATTAGTGAGGGTACAGTCTATTTTCCTTAGAGCCTAGGATAAGAAAAGAATGTTTAAATACCTACCAGGATACAGCACCAAAGAAAATCCCCTTTCTATATCTACTGTTAATTTATTTATTTTTTATCCTGATGCAAAGATCTAGTTTGACCCTAACTCTGAATTACATGCAACTCACAAGTGTCTAGATGCTATGCATGTGAATATGATCTAGAAATCAGATGGACAGCACATGGTGAAATATTATGACATTGGAGGCATAGAAGGAAAACACTGAAGGTGCTAGACAAGACCTTTTCTATCTCACTTAAAGAAAGTCAAGAAATGCCTGACTATACTGACATGCAAGTAAGTATGTCTAGTGCTACCTAGTGATTTTACTATATACCGTAATGGCAGTGTCCACATATCTCAGAAGTCCAAGGGACAACTGAATAACATAGCTATTGGTTAGTGGTAGGATTTCATTGCTGGCATACCTGATTGTAATTCCTTGCTATTATCAAAGTATAATGAGATCTGAAAAGGAAAACATGCAAATATGTTTGATTGGAATATTTAAACATATCACAGATTCTAGGGTTTTAATAGCAATTTTTACTTGCCTCATCAGAGAATTCTGTTTTATATTAATTTTTAGACTCACTGATTTCCAGAGTTAATTTCAGGGGTCATCTAATCCAATCCATGGTGGTGCAGGAAATGTTTATTTTAATTATTGTAGAGAGTGCACATCAACACAAAAAGCATTTCATTGCATACCCTCCCACCCAATACATTCAAATATTATGGCACCTTGGTTTTGGATTCCTAACTTGTTTCTAACCAATACACTGAAATGTGGGGGTCAGCATGAAGGAGCCAGGTGTTTCAAACACATCCATGAAATGCACAACGAATCAGCAGTATACTTGAAAAACAGTAATTGTGCTACTAGTCACAACATTCTTTGCAAACGGTACATCCTTTTTACCCTGCAAAATGATATGGTACAGGTAGCATTGTTCCTTGGAATGCATCACTGCTGAGCCTCATTCAAGGATAACTGATTCTTTATACAGTACTACCTTGGTCTACGAGCATAATCCGTTGGAAACATGCTCATAAACCAAAATACTCGTGCATTAAAAACAATTTCCACATAGGAAATAATGGAAACTTACACAATTTGTTCTGGAGTGAAATTTCCATTATTTCCTATGTGAAAATAAGAGACCAGTGGCCATGACAGCAAGGAGCCAGCCAGCAGGCGGTCAAGAGCTCCTGTTGGCAGAGGAGGGGTGGTACTGTACTCCAGTGCTCGTTTTGCAAGACGAGCTAGTAAATGGGAATAAAAATGTTCTGAAATTTTTGCTCATCTTGTAAAAAGCTCGTAGACTGGGGCACTCATAAACTGAGGTATTTATGTACCTGGAAGCCATAAAGAAGTCAATTGCTGTTAAAGTGCTCAGAAACTCTTGTGAGCTCCCAGGAGAATACAGTCAACTGGCAGGATGCAATCCAAGCAGAAAAGCGTACAGACTTTGCCCACCCCCCAGTCCATGCCCAAGCATCTCTGCAAGACCTGTTTTATGCCTGGTGTTGCATTATGCCGCGGTACAGCACTCTACACCACCACCAGCAGCAACAACAACAATGCAAATTTGGTCTCCTCCATAGGTGCTTTCTCTTGCCTCTCAGTAACTATAGCAACAGCTACCTTGCAGCCCTTGGGATTTGGCCTCCTGTTGGCCTGCCCCATTCTCAGTGCTGCAGTTGCCTGTAGCCACCAATGCCACATCCAGCTGGACGAGGCTGTCTGCAGCCGTCAGTCACTCGCCTCCCGGCTCATCACCTTGGCTGAGCAAGAGCCAACGTTTCTCCTTGTTTTTGGGAGGCAGCAGCTGCTGCTTTTTGCCACTGCCTGACAAAGCTGGCAAGCAAAAGGTGGGTTGCATCCAGGACTGATGGTGTCGCAATAGATGTAGGCATTTATAACGACTGCTCTGAAGAAGAATCCGAAACTATAGGCAACTATGAGCCACATGAACAAATCAGTTCTAGCCATTTTTCTCTCCATCATCAGGAGGGTGACTTTTGCAATGGTAACTGCTCTGAATGGTCTATTCAGGATCAAGCCATTCCAAGATGCTCTGTGTTGCACCAGCGATGGCTGGCGGTAATATATTATTGCCTGTAAAATCTGTCTCACATTCTGCTGCTGTCAAGGCTGCAGTTAGAAGCAGGGGGAAATCTGAAGAGTTGACAGGCAATGCCAACCCTGCTCACTATCAAGGTGTTGCCATTTGTTGTCATTGTCTTTCCCCCCATTCCCACTAAGTGGCCCCAGAGCAGCTCACAACAAATCAAACAATGCACATTATGAGTCAACACATCATGTTAAACAACTGCAAGCAACAGAAAAAACACACAATAAAATAACAACAGAATATTCAATAAAACACAAATAAACCAACACCGTCTAGCAATGTAAATGAAACAGAAGAAAGATAAATGGTTGAAATCTAGTAGGAAAATGTATAGCTGATGTCATCCGTTATGGATGGTTTTTTGAAAATCATAAATGTTCCATTCCTTCCCACATAGGTCCTGAGGCTCCTTTGGGATCCCTTCCATCGTGAAAAAGCCATTTAGGGCTGCTAGGTGTATGGTGGGAGGATTAGTCTTTAATGTCTAAATATTGTCTCATCTGGGGTGATTTTAATGGCAGTAGGGATTGTCAGAAATTAAAACATCCCCACTGGTCTCTTATCCCCCACAAAGGGCTTTCTCACAATGAAATTTATTTTATTTATTTTAGTTTTGAGTATTTTTACCCCGCCTTTCTCCTTGGAAAAGGGCCCGAGGCAGCTTTCAGTAATGAGAGACAATATACAGTCCAGTACAATTAAGGCATACTGTATTCAGTGTGTGCAAATGTTTAATTTCCATGGGGAAACAATTGCCCACTGATGATGTCATTGGTCTTATGTGGTGTAAGTTCTGTTGATGCATTTCAGTCATTCTACATTATCAGCAAGGCCAAATATTGGCCGTAAAGCAGCCTGGGGTCTTCCACCATTCATCTACACCCTTTGGTAGGCAACCACACCTTCTTTGCGCCTCTCATCTGGATTTCCTCTTTCTGTCCCTCCAGATCTCTCACTCATGAGGAGGTAAAGATTGCCACTCCGTGTTACTCAGAAAGTCACAACATCTGCCTTGTGAGCTCTCCTCTTACCATGCCACCAAGAAAGAACCAAGGAAGATCATGATCTGACAAGGGTGGTGCCTCCCCTCTAAATTTCATGGTGATGTGCCCACTTCTGCTTAGAAGGCAGGTCATGTATGGAAGAAGCCTTGGCAATTGCCCCCCCTCTCTCTGTACACCAGGCCTGCACAATGCGTCGACCATGGGCAATGGGTAGCCCGTGAAGGGTTGAAAAGTTGCCCACCAGCTGGTTCCCCCTCCCCCCTCCCCGGCCAGATCATCAGTGCACTGGCAACACACCAGATGAAGAAGCATCCAGGAGGGCCACAGCACAGTCCCCCGTTTGCCCCCTCTCTGGACAGATGATCGGGGTGCCAGCTGCGGCCCTGAAGAAGCTGCCAGGAGGGCCACGGTGCAGTTCCCCACTCGTCCCCCCTGCCAGCCAGATGAGTAGCCCTCAGGCACTTTGGGATGGAAAAAGTAGACCTCGGCTTGTTCAAAGTTGGACAGCCCTGCTGTACACTAACATAAGTTGATTCCACCAATAGGAGTCAGCAGCTGCTGGTGGCTACCTTGTCCTTGCAATGGAGGAAGAGAAGAGGAGCCACTGGCAGCATGTCTCGTTGGGGTTCATTGAGAGGCATCTCATTTAAGGATCCCAAAATTTGGAAGCAGCTTGGCTCCCAGCTAGTCCATTAACCAAGCATGGCTTTCAAAAAGTGTATTTCTTCTTATCTGTATCAGGGCAGAAACAGACATTATAAACGGCCCACAGTTGGCAAAGTACATTAGTGTTGTAGTTATTTGCAATGCCTTTCTTGTCTGAGAAATCAGACATGAAAGGAAGCCCAGGCTTGTCCTGAAAATCAATCACGAAGCAAGCTAATCTGAGAATTACACGAGGTGAGGAAAACTGACTCTGCACTCAGACTGATTTCGGCAGTTAAGGAATTTGCTCTTCTAATCATAGGCGGCTGGCAGTATTTCCTCTTGCCCCTATTTTTTCTTCTTCTTGTGATTGCATTGTGCCGTGCCGTTTCGTGCAAACTAATATGAGGCCTGGATCATCCCAATCACAGATTTGTTTAATCAATGGAATCAGCTGTATATTGTCCATGTGGCTTTTGACTTGTAACTTCCAGCCTGTCGCTGCATCACTAGGTCTGTGCAAATCTGGTGCCATGATTCCAGTTCAGCTAGCCAGCATTTAGTAACTGTGAATACCAGACTTTAGGTCATTGGAATGGAGTCATGGGGCTTGGGGAGGGGGTCATTTCTTAGTAGAATGTTGGGAAGAAATCTGTTGGAGAGGGACCAAAATGGGGACAGAGAACCAGGGCCTGGAACCAGGCAGTCATTGGACTCTGAGGAACCAAAGTTGGAATCAAAAAGATGAGGTATGGTGCCAGGCAATCCATCTGAGGAGGGGCTCATGGTAGTCTTCAGACCAACCAGTCTGCTGTGTTTTAGATGATTCTACAAGGGATCTAGAAGTCCATTGTCTTGCCTCTTCCCACGGCTGCTTCTTCTTTCTTGCACTTTCCACCCCATCTGGTGTTAAGAAGTAACAGACAGCATAGTGGAGGGATGCCTTTCCACTGAGTATATTAGCAGGTATCTGACTGGAGGCACTGGGGGAGGATGGGGAGCAGAGTGAGCCAGTTGGTGACAATAAAGGAGCAGGTGTACAAGCAGAAAACCAAGTGGATCAGAGAAGGATCAAAGGAGCCAAGGGGGCTGCCTGGGTAGCATCTCCCAGAATAATGCTGCCTTTCTCTCCCTCTAACGATGCCTCTTGAATGCGGTTCATCATCAGATGCCGCCCAATTCATGACCAGGTTGGTCCTCACAACAATCAAATGCAGATCGCACCAGACAGATGAGACTTTGGCAGAAATGTCACCTTTCAGACTAGAGAATTCCAGAATCCCTACCAGACATCATGGGTGCCATGACACTGGCAGGAGGGGTCTGGGATTTATTGACCCAGCAAGTAATCCTTCTGAGTTCTGGCCTTCAGTGCAAATGGTATTAAACCAATTCAGTACAATTCCTGGTTTGGGATGAACAGTGGACATCCCTGGCATTCTTGCCATTATGAACAGGATCTCACCAAAAGTTCCCATTACAAGTTCTCTGTGGGTTTTTTTTCCTACATGCAAGTGCAACGTTTCAGCCAAGCATGGGTTAAATAGCTTAGCCAAGAATTTTGCCTTCTTGAGGTCAAAATAGTAGGATTCAGATGCAGCTGCTGCCATCTGAGGCTTTCAAAGTACTTTATAAATATTCATATTAGGGGGGGGAACCTGTGGTTGTGCGCAAACAACCATCACTCAGAATAACTGCATGGGCTCTGAATTATCCACCCTCTTCCCCTCCCTTCCCTCCTGCATCCCATCCCATTTTAGTGATGTGGAACCAAATCCACCTTCTGACACACAGGCAAGCAGCCACCCCCCCCCCAAAAAAAAGCAATAAAATCAAACTTACGTATGCACGTGTGCGTTTGAGAGAAGTCTCTTTAATTTATAAAACACACCGCTGTCTACAAGTGCTGGGCAGGCACAAATTTATTTCATCGGTGCTTGCTAAATTCAATCGCAAATAGAGCTGGCTTTTCCACCCTTTAACTCTCTCGTATATTTTTTTCCTGCTGATTCGGCATCTTCTCTGTGTGTGTGCACGGTGTAGATCAGTGTTTTTCAACCTTTTTTGGGCAAAGGCACACTTGTTTCATGAAAAAAATCACGAGGCACACCACTATTAGAAAATGTTAAAAAATTTAACTCTGTGCCTATCAGACACACACAAACATACTTCTCCCCCCCCAAAAAAACAACAACAAATCCATCCTCCAGCCCAGGCCCTCCCAAGGCATCCCTATCAAAATGTCCGCCTGCCCTCACCTTCCCCCTCCCTCCTCCTGGCACTTTTTTTCAGAGGAACTTGCAAACCCAGGAAGGTGGGGCTGGGGGAGGCTCTTCATATACGACCCCCCAACCCCCATCTTTTACCCCTTCCAGTATAAGCCTCCCTTCTCTCCCCCCCCCGCCTCCTTCCAGCCAGGCAGCCACAGGGCCCGGAAGGGACCCCCCATCCCCGTCTCCTCCCTGGGTCCTAGGAATCCCCTCCTCAGCCTCCCACGTCCTCCCCTTTATTTACCCCCCCCCACAAAAATGACCATTGTCAACAGCCGCCCGCTCCCCACCCTTAAAAGAGGGGTGCGCACGCGCGCTCCTACCTGGCTCAGCAGGGGCGCACGCCCACCCTTGGGAGGCAAACAGTGAGTGCGCGAGGCGGGGGAGGGAGGGAGGGGGGTTCGGTGAGCGAGGAGGGGGAACCAACCCCAAGAACCTTTAAGAGCGGCTTCTGGAGTGCCCTTCACCGCAATGCGCCTGCGTGGGTCTCCCGGCTCTCTCTCACTCTCTCGCTCTCCAGTCTCCTCCTCCTCCTCCTCCTCCTCCCTTATTTCTTCTCCTTCCCCGCCCACGGCCAGCCTTTCCTCGCCGGCGCGCAAAGCACACCGGGAAAGGTAGTCCGCTCTCCTCCCCAGGACCGCGTCTCAGACCTGCGGGAGGAACTACATCTCCCAAGGAAGCCTTGCGGCAGCCGGCTTCTTTCTGGACACCCCGCCTTCCTCCGGCTCGCCGGCGCCGCACCGCTGCCTTGGTCGTGAGCGGGATGCGGGGGGGGGGGCATTGCTCGTGTAGGGAGAATTTTTCCCACGGCACACCAGGCAACATCTCGCGGCACACTACTGTGCCGCGGAACAGTGGTTGAAAAACACTGGTGTAGATATAGATACAGGTCTGGGGTTTGCAATGGGTTCTGACAGTGATGAAGCCGTTTCAGATCAACTATATATAGCCACCACAGATGCCCCATGATTTATCCTAGCTTCAGAAAACCTTGTAGTTTTGGAGAAAAGAAGGCATTTGCACCTTGGGTAGCGGGAGAGGTGGAAAGGGAAGTCATCACACTCGGAGCTCCCAAATGTAAAAACTGGCTCTGCTCTCAAGCCAGACAAAAAGCAGGCATGGATTTCATCAAGTGCCTACGTTGGAAGATTGCATGGCTTTGATATGAAATTAGAGTGCAGGACACAGAAATAGCTGGAGCTTCATTTAAGGCTTCACATGCTGTTTGTAGTTTGGGTGACTGGGAGGGACCTTTTGTGCTGGGGTGTTTATCTAACCAATCATTCCTTCCAGCTTTTGAAATTGAAAGAGAGCCCTGCTTCGCTGCTAAATGTTCTGTCCCTCTTTTGTCAGCCAGTGGCAGGGTTTTGTTTTTTTGTTTTTTGGTGTGTGGGGGGGAGTGTTTGCTAGTGATCTGTCCAGTTGATAGCTGGTATGTGTGCAATAAAGAAAGCAGTATATATGTCTGTAATTTCAAGCCACTGTAAGAAATGTTTTTATTCTCTCTCCCACTAATGTCTCAGAGTGTATTATTGGGGCTTGCAAGTACCAGTTAATGATAAAGGGGTAGACCAGGGGTGTCCAAACTTCCAGCGTTCAGAAGTTTTGGTTGACAACTCCCAGAATTCCAAGCCTAGGTTGGCAATGACAAAGGACTGTGGGAGTTGTGGTCCAGAACATCTGGAAGGCCAAAGTCTGGACACCACTGGGGTAGAGTATGGGGAATGTGAAGCTATACCCCTCCATGGATCTCTGAACTTCTGTTATGTAGGGGAGGAAAAGGGAAATATACTAGAAATTCAAAACTTTGCAGGAAAAATGAGGCACAGTTGTTGCAGCTCTCATAAGATTAGACTGCAGAGACTTTTCAGCTGAGCAAAACAGCCCCCAAAAATGTGTCACCAGAAATTAGTTGAATGAGATCATGAATGCTTTTAAAAAGTAGATCTCATACGTCTGGTTTTTACCACTTGGGCTTTCCCTCCCTTCTCCTTCTGTGGATTGTATTTCTTGGCTCTTTAGAAGCCACATCATACTACTAGATAGTGCTTTCAAGCAGTAGTTGCTAATCTTCCCCTGGGGTTCCCCTTTTTATTTATTTACTATTTCTCCTTCTCACTTGGCTGTCTCCCATCATATCCCACAGAATGATTTACAGGAGCCAGAAAGCTATCTTTTGGCAGCCTAATCATTATATACGGTCACTGTTAGCTCTCGCAGATCTAGGCCGTAACCATCATTAATTCAGTCGTGCACAGATTCCGTGTCATCAGTTTAAAGAAATATTTCAACATTTCGAGATAGGAACATCAAGAGGATTTCTCCATTTTATGCTTTTGCATTTCATATCCTTCCCCCTACTTAATCTGCTGGTGAATCATGGTCAATAACCTTTTTCCCCTAATCCATTTATACACATACGTCTAATTTCATATCTTTTCACTCAATCAAATGAATGTGGCTCTCTCTCCATTACCTCTACTCTGAGTTGGAAAAATATATTTTACACTTTACAGTAGTCAGTAGTTAATTACCTTTAACTAGTCTAGATACCCTCCATTTAGGACTCTAACAGATCTCCATAATAATCCATCAAGACTAGCAAAGCACTACCAAAAAATAACTGATTTGTCAAAAGTTAATAATTCATTTATTTTAATAAAATGCAGCCAAATTCATCTTCTCTTGCTTCCCCCGCCCTTTATCAAACCAGATTAAACCTTTACTTTTACCATAACTTGAGCTGGTAACTAGTATAGCCAGTCACATTAATAAAAGGTCTAATCCCTCTGAACTCTTAGTCTCCTTTAAGTACTTCAATCTTCTACTGGATCTGTCTCATGAATATGATTTCCTAAATATGTGTACTGTGAGGGCCAATCTACCATTTGCATTAATCATCTTTTGTTTTGCTGCAGGGAGAGGGTAGCTGTGGGGTACTCCTTAGTGCTCCTTGCACCCATATTTAAATCCCATCATTCTTGTTCTCAGCTACCAGTTCTTTTGATGCACCCCAGTTTGGGGCTCAATGACACTTGGCAGTAGGTGGAATAAGTGGAACAGAAGATAGTCCATGTTTGTCCATCTTCCCCCACTCTCCATTATCACTTCAATTTCCCCTTCCTTTATATTTCCCTCTTTTCTGACTGCTAGAAATACTACTGTTTCCTTAGCCCTGGGATGCCACCTAGTCAGTTTAGTAAGACCCAGGTTCTGGGTCCTTTTACCTAGATTCCCACCACCACCCGTGCCCAGTTCCAAATCAGTTGATCCAGAAGTATCCCCTCTCCAATCCCTTGCCTGCTCTAACTCTGTGACATCACAGCAGCCCACCAAATAAATCATCACCAAGTTCTGCCCCCTGACATTGCTCTCAGGTTCCTGCCTAGAAATCGCAGGAAATGAAATACTTTTCTGAACCTCTTTCACTATTCCTCTGAGGCAGAATTAAATTATTGTCCTTGGCTTGGATCCTGGATCCTGATGAGATGAAGTGCATTCTACAACCCCTGCACTTGATTTTTGTGTTATTACCAACGTCTCCAGAAGTGGCACTTGGAAAAACTACCATTTCAACCTACAATCTACAGAATCACCTACTGACTGGCTAGATTATTGTGAAAATTATACCCCAGGGGAAAAACATATACAGACCCTGCAAACTACCCACAATTCAGCTGTTCTCTGCCATAATCACAATAATACTTGCCTGCCAAGACCCCTGTACGAGCTACAGAAAAAAATCAGCCTTGCCAGGAGTAGAAGATAAGATTCCCACACATTCACATACAAATACACAGAGCTAATCCCCTCACATTTAGAAAACACCAGCCTTCCAATTATTTCAGATTAGGCTTGTTCCAAATGGCTGAGGCCTCCTCTTACTAGCCAGAGAATTAAGGCAGCTTTCAGAAACATTATCAAGACAGCGTAGTTTACATATGCTTGAAAGCCATGTCTTCCGACTTTGCCAAAGAAGCACTCAGATCTCCATTCCTGGTGGCCTTCCAGCTTCATAAAGCGAGGTGGGGTTGTGTTTCACTGAAGTCCGTGGGAAATGGTTCGACATATCTTTGTTTGTTCAAAACAGATTGCGAGGTGGTCAGAGGTGTAGGGGGAAGTCAGGTCCCTATGATTTTATGAACAAAAGTGCTTCCCTTCACAGCCGAAAAATCCACGTCCCACCCTCACCCCTGCTCCCTCATCCTCTCTCTCTTTTCTTCTGTCCACACATCCTTTCTGTCTTTCCCCATTGTTCTCTCTCTGTGTCTCATTCAGCCAGGTCAGAAATTTATTAGCTCCACCCTGCACCCCACTCCTCTATCTGAATTCCCCCTCTCTCCCTACCCCAACTCTTCCCCTCCATTCATCCTAATACTCATGGGACATAAAAGTGGCTTCTTTGCATTACCTTTCCCAGAACACTTCAGTCAGCATGCTGTGTTGAGAAAGAACCTATATACAGATTTCGGCTGGATATCAACACCATCACAGCAAAAGTCCATGTTTCCAAGTGCTATTGTTTCCATTACAGGATCCCAGCTGCAAGAACCTCTCAGGGAACTTCATAGAATGATAATTCTCAGAATCCATGCCCTCCCCCTATAAGCATGTCAGTGATAATATACTATATCCCATTACAATACAGTGGTACCTTGTATAAAGGAATGAATTCATTCCAAATGAAATTATGTTCAGCAAATTTTCCTTTGTACAAATTTCCCATAGGAATGCATTGAATACAGGGTAATCCCTAATCGCGACCATTTTTATGTTGTACGGATTCGCCCCATAGGCGATTCTGATAAGCAAATTTCCTCTATCTCCAGAATGTTTTTATGTTGTACAGATTTTATGTTACACAAAATGGTTGTTATATGAGGGTCCACTGTATTTAAATTGGGCAGTTCATAAAATCCATGCAAATATGTGTGTTTTTACCCCTTATCATTTCATTGTTGTTGTTGTTGTTGTTGTTGTTGTTGGTGGTGGTGGTGGTGGTGGTGGTGGTGGTATCATGTTGCCTCTAACTCATGGTGATCTAAAATGTCCCATCCTCAACAGCTCTTCCCAGTTCATGTAAATTCATGCTAGTAGATTCCTTTAGAGAATCAGCCCACCTCATATTTAAGTTTCCCAATCCCCCCCCAAGAATTCTGCCTTCCCATGATATGCCCTGAGCAGCAAGGCCTCAGTTTTAACATTTTTGCCTCCAGAGATAGTTCAGGGTCAATTTGATCTAGGAGCCACTTATTTATCTTCTGGCAATACAGGATATCCGCAAAACTGACCTCCAGCACCACATTCCAAATGGATCGCTATTTTTGCCTGTCTGCTTTCTTAACTGTCCAGCTTTCACACCCATGCATGGGAATACAAGACTGTGGATGATCTTGGCCTTGGTCTCCAGGGCCATCTCTTTATACTTGGTAGTCTTTTCTTGTTCCTTCATTGCTGCCCTTCCGAATCACAGTCTTCCAATTTCTTGGCTGCCATCCCCATTTTACATTGATGATTTCAATGAGAGGACTATAATGATGAGGATCACCCAGCCAACATGACCAGTCAAGTCATAAATTATCCATTTATTAGCCTTGGAAATCCATAGTGTCACCCAGACATCGGAATCTGGGGGTAGTCCAAAGACTTTCAAGTATTAATATGGAGTGACTCAAGGTTCCATTTGATGAAAACAAAACCGCAGTTTTAATTGAAAAGATATCAAAAACAAAGAGACACCAGAAGGACATCAAAAGGACATCAAAAAGCCATGTTTAAGATATCAAAACATGGGTCTATCCATTAATAATAAATGGAGGAAGTCAATTAACTACACATAGACACCATCTCTTATACAGATAACTCCCCTATTGGTTGGTGAGAGGGTAACATAATGGGTAGTTTCCCTCCTCCTGGGCTACCACCTGTGAGTTTTGAGGAAAAGCAACTTTACAGACAAGTTTCGAAGAAACTATTCTCAGACACCAGTGCTGTGGTTAAATACCCCAAAATTAGACTGGGTGGCTCACTGCTGAACCTTGCAGTTAAGCTTCATGGGGACTTCCCACAGCACTTTGGACTCTGAACATATCAGAGCTTAATAAAATATTCCTTTATATCAAACCAGGGAACATTGCTTGAATATAATTCTGATTCCTTCCATTCACAATAGTATCTATGGAAGGAAGGGGGGGGGGGGACAAAAGGCAAAGTCAGACCAGGGAATTAGGAGATTTGGACTACCTTGGTAGTCCAAGATTAAAAGACAAAATGACAAGGCTCTGAAAGAAAACAAATGAAGAAAGATCAGGAGAGAGTATTTATGGCCTGGAAAGGCCACGGGTGTGCCCACGTACTCTATTTTCCTATAGATTTGTCATAATCTACCAGAACTTCTGCTGAGAGCCTCTGGCCATTGAAGGCCATAAGGAAATTAAGACAAATCTCTACCGCATCCAGCCCTTTCTGAAATTATACAGGTTTTTGTAGGTACTATTCCCTGCTTGCTGCAGTTTCCATTTTGTCCTTTGGAGCTCATAGATTTTTGCTTGGATATTAGGTGTCAAAAGGTATATTGGAAATAGCACATCATGACCAGTCACAAAACAAAGTTAGCTAATTTGAGAGAGGGGGGATGGGGGGAGAGAGAGAGAAGTTCATTCTGTGACCATCACACAGGGTTCATTCATAGTCATATCAGAAATGATATGGGGGTTGCTATTTTCACAAAGGAGATTTTCTTTACAAGCCCTTGGGAGAGACCCTGCTGATCTGGGCCATTTTCAAATACATGGAATGATGTAACAAAGAATGCAAGCTCAAAGTGCACATCACATACTTTTCTAATCTATATCTCCCAGTTTCGTACCGGTCCTGACACATCACATGCAGACTGCCAGCTGAATGCATAGATTTGGTTGGATGCAAACATGCTGATTGCATGGAGAAATATGCTATTGCTCATCCACGGTGCAGTCTTCTTGGAAGTAGGTCCCACTGAGTTTCATGGCATTCCATGCATATAGAGCTGCAGTCTCACTCCCTAGCATGCTCATGTTATTAATGATGCCTGACGTCAAACAAGACTCACTGGAAAGGACAATAAATCTAGGGGACGTGGAAAGCCGTAAGAAAAGAGGAAAATCCATGTCCTTCCATTTGAAAGACCTGAGCAGGACTGTAAGTGGCACAGCTATTTGGAAGACATTCATGTATAGGAGTCAAGGCTCAGGCAAGGCACCAGGACCCAGTCCAGAGCCAGGCTGCAGGATCAAGTTACTTTTGCTTCTACAATAGTCCAAGCACCAAGGATGCAATCTACCAGACTGGTAGCTCAACTCCTGACAAACAATGACCAAGTTGGAAAAAAAAGATGTACTCTTAAGATGGAGTCAGATATTTCTTAAGAGACAATAAAGCAAAGCAAAGTATGTTGCTTCTATACCACCCCATAGTACGTAGAGCACTCTCTGGGTGCTTTACAAGACATTATGAAGGCTACACATTGCCCCCCCCCCCCCCGGGCAAGCTGGGTATCTTGGAAGTATAGAAGGCTGAGTCAACCTTGAGCTGAATTGAACCCCGGGTCCTGAGCACAATTATAGCTGCAGTATATCAGTTCAAACACTGCGCCACAAGTATCTCTAAATAAACAAGTGATCTAATTATAAGTATGCCTGGAAAAAATGTTTATCCAATGAAACCTCTTCTAAAAAGGAGCAAGAACTTACTATGAGTCCTGGCATTGAAAAAGACCACAGAGACACCCGAGATGGGTGTACCCTTCCCCCCATCACCCCCTCCAAAATAGACAATGAGCTCAAGAAACACAATGGGAATCTAGTTCTGGATCATTCGTCGTCACTGCCAGAGGGATGGGGAAAGAAGCCCAGCACCAGAGACAAAAAGGGCCCAATGAGCAGCTGAAGGCCTCCTTTCCTTTTCTACTACTACTTGTACGCAAAACATTTACTGGGCAAAATAGAAAACTGGGTCATGGAAAATTATCTTTTAGTAGAAGAGCAGGCTGGATTTAGACTCAATCACTCTACAATAGATAATTGTTTCATTTTATATCATATTCTTACAAAGCAATTATCAAATGGCAAGAAATTGTACACAGCATTCATAGACCTTAGTGCAGCTTTTGACTCAATAAATACAAACATTCTGTGGAGAAAATTGGCCAATTTGAATATGGACCCCAGACTTTTAAATCTGCTTAAGACCCTCTATTCAAGTATGCAGTTGAAAGTTCACACAGGAGTAAATGACTCTTTAACTAAGAGTATACCAACATTCAATGGATTAAGACAGGGCTGTATACTGGCCCCAATGCTCTTCAACCTATATGTAAATGACTTACCTGGTTTTCTGCATGTTGCTGATACCCATATGTAGAGATGGGCACGACTTGAAAAAAATTTTTTTCGAGTTGTCGTTAGTCGGGCCGGTCCCGTTTCGGGTCGTTTCCGGTTTTCGCAAAAATTCGCAAAAATTAGTCGGTTCGTTTTTTCGTTTTTTCGTTTTCGTTAGTACTGGTTTTGGGAGGGGGAGCGGGCTCCTGGAGGCACCTCCGTGGGGTGGGTGCCTCCTCTGGCCCGCTATAAAGGGAAAGTGGGCTCCTGGAGGCACCCGTGGGTGCCTCCTATCCTCACCCACTAGGAAGGGGAAGCAGGCTCCAAGAGACCCCTCAACATGGGGGTCTCCCTTCCTCACCTGCTGCTGCTGCAAAATGCTATGCAATAGCCATATGGATATTGCATAACATAATGTGCAGAGAGTGACTGTGAAGACTAGTGGATGGCACTGAACCCAGAGCCATAGTGAGATGCCTAACTAAGGCTCTCGCACCACCATGTCTCACACAGAAGGGAATTGTACTTGCTGCGTGTAGTGCAATGCAAGCAAGTAGATCTGGCTTTAAGGTGGCTTAGTGCAAGGGCTAGGGTTAGGCTAGTGACGGGTAAGGTTACGGTGGGCTAGTGGGTTGCACCTCTGGGTGCCTCTCTGACCCACTAAGAAGACAGTCTGTGACGTATGGGTACGGAGTCAAGGGTTAGGGTTAGGGTTAGGGGGGCTAGGGCAGGTTTTAGGGGGCTTTTTGGCACATCCCAGAAGTCTCCATGGCCAAGTGGCCATGCGACTGGTGGGATGGCTCCAAAAATTTGCATGGTCGTCCACTCCCACATGGCTGGCCACTCGGCCAGCCCATCATTGCGCAGGTGTAAAAAAAAATAAAAAAAATAAAATCAATGGAGGACAGAGGAGGAGAGGAGAGACATTTTGTTGCAAGAAAAAACCCACTGCTACTGTGAAAAATCTGGCAGTTTATAAATTTTCGCGTGTTTCTGTTGTGCTTGTGTGTTTTTGGACCATGATTTCAAAAACAATATTGCGTTCGCCGCCCCATTTTGGATCCCCCGCCCGCACCGCATGGCATGGCGAAATGGCGACTCGAGTCCGGCTGCCCAGGACGGGGGGGAGGCGGGACCCCCCCTCCAGAAACCACCCCTCCGGTAGGTGCCCTGCGCCCTTAGTCAAGCAGGCATTTTTCTGCCTGCTTTTTTGGCCCGGGAATGGGTGGGGGGAGAGTTTAAAAGTTTTTTCCTGTGCCGTCCGTGCCGCTTGCTTGCGCTTTAATTGCGGCGGCCGGCGGCGAGACTGGGCTTTTTGCTGGCTGCGAGCCTGCGGCGAGTCCCACCAGAGCAGCCCAGGACGGGGGATGGGGGGGGGAGGCCGGGGACATCCAGAAACAACCCCTCTGGTAGGTGCCCTGAGGCACGGCAGGCATTTTTCCGCCTGCTTTTTGGCCGGGAACCGGGTTTTTTTAACTTTTAAAAACTTTTTTTCTGTGCCGCGTGTGGCATCGCGCAATTGCACGATGCAAGGAACGAGCACGACAAATCAGACCAAAATTGTTCGTTTGTCGGTTCGAGCTCGAAGTCTGGGGGAGTGATTCCCGTTACCGTTTCCGTAGAGTAACGGAACCGAGTAACGGAAACGGAAACGGGAATACCGCTAAGTCGTGCCCATCTCTACCCATATGTCAAAGATACTGTACTTAATAAAGTTATTAACATTTTACTATATGCAGATGATATGGTCCTAATGGCCCTTACCCAAATAGGCCTAAGAAGACTGCTCCAAAGATTGACCACCAAGGCTGAGTTCCTCCAGGAGTCCATATAAGATGAAGATCAAATTCTATTCCAATTACAGTATTTATCTGAACACCTTGTCCACAGGTATTCCCTAAGTGCTCAATGGCCATCTGCTCTTATCTCCAGATAGTGAGTTTGTTGTGACACCAGCATTGCCACCCTTCTCCCCATATCTCCCCTCACATCTACCATGCAAGCTCTTCTCTGTGTCTCACTGCTAGAAACAGTGCACTCTGTGGAGACATGGGATAAGGTCTTTTCTGCCATGTGGCATCCTGATTATGGCATTCCCTCCACTGGAGGCATAACAGCTCCTCTTCATTGTGAGACCACATTAAAACAGGTCTCTTTCAGCTTCTGTCAGTGACCATGTAGTAAGTCTGACCTACTGAGTTTAGGATTTTATGAATCCTGTTCTCTCATGGAACTGTTTCATTTTTTTCATTTGCTTTGCCATTTGTTCAGTGTTGCTTTCGGTTTTGTGCCTCACTTACCTTGAAAACCCTATTAGATCAGCCATAAGTTGGTTCCAACTTGATAGCACCAGACTGACTAAACTACATCCAAAGGCATTTAGACATGGGGAGTGATATAAATATTTTGACCGGTATACATGGAAATAACTATACCCATTATTTCCATACAATACTCTTCATAGAACTCAAATGAGTTTTGCAGGCAAAAAAGCTGTGGCACAGAATTGAGCCCAGATATGCCCCCCAAAATCGTGCTGAGGATTGGTGCTTTTATATCTCTTTACCACCTCCATGTTTGCCCCTCGGGTTGTGTAATATTTGTTCTCTTTGTGCCAGCTGTACCAATTGCTGTATTCCAAAGAACTATAGATGATGATTTTCAGCAGCATCTGTTCATTCCTTCACAGTCAGGAGAGCTCTTAAAACCTAACCTTTGCAGATCAGATGGCGCTTTTACACGACCTCTAAAATCCGCTGACAACTTAAATTCGGACCAGAGATTGTGGGGGTTTCTTCTGCTTTCTGTGTTCCCACCCTTCCACATTCCATTGCTCCTGTCTGTGGTGAGGGGAGGGAGAAGAAAAAGGGAGAAAAGAATGCAGGGTCACCTCGCTCACCTCTGTCTGCCATCCAGAGCAGCCCCTAGGGATTCCTGTCTGTTAAAGGGCGACGGGGACAAAAAACAAACAGAAGGCGAGGGGAGCCCGGCATCCACAGCTCTACAATCTGCATCAGAATCTTTTTTACCTCTGGAGACCAGGTACTTCTAAAGTGTGCTGGGGTGCACTTAGGTGGGCATGGGTGTACTTTATTTTGTTTAAAGTCTGCAGCAGGTGGGAAAACAATTTTAAGTTCCGCATCTGGGAGCCCTTTGCCTCGGATTTTAGGGGTAGTGTAAAGGCAGCCCCAGAGAGAACCCAGAGCAGTTTTGGATGCTTATGTTGGCATTGTATTTACAAAATAGATATTTATATTCAAGTCTAACAGACAGACCTTGTGTGCCAGGAGAAGCAGTGACAACTCGGCAAGAAATCTGATATAAAATCAATTCCTCCAATTTGTCATGCATACATTTTACTGTTTAGGATCACGTGGAGTTATTGGGATGCTCTCTCCATGGTATAACAATCTGGAATGCCCTTATATCATATTATTCTATCCTTAATGATCGTCAACTGGCTCATTTTGCCAAGTCAATTTCATAATTAACTGATGGGTTGCGAAGACTTTTCAGTGTATTTAATTTACTGCCAAAGGTATAGATATTTAAATTGTAATTGGCTGCCAGACATTGGCAGGGAATATTTGATATTAGTTTTGTTGCTGTTCACTAGAAATAGAAATAGTTGTAGGTCATATCAATGAAATGCTGATCTTGTTTAATTTAGATGGCTCCAGTCCATGCAGCTGTCCTGAACACTCCCCCAATCTTCATCCCACACCATCATCTCAACTTTTTGAGATCAGCCTGATTTTCAGCCTGGTTTGGGGGAGAGGATGACATGATATCAGGAATCATAATGCCCAAGCCAAAAGTGAGCTTGCAGCTGACCATGAGATTATAGGTAGAAGATTGAGCTGAGAAATCCTGAAGTTGGTCATTGGAGGTCAAAGAAAAAGGAACAATGTGAAGATGGCTTCGGGGTGAAATGGGGGCAAAATGTAAGGGTCTGTGTTTTATAGTAGGCTGATCAGTTGAGACATTCCATGATGCCTTCTAACAACAAGCAACAGTGTCACACACCCTTCTTCGTTTTGGATAAGGATGGCAGAACTGGACCAGAGAAAAGTAACTGGTGAAGTCTAGGTCTCAGACTTGGCAAACATTTTCACTGGGAAATTATGAGCAGCATGTGCTTTAAATGTCATTGTTATCAGAAGTGTTATTTTCCCAATGTGCATCAGATTTCAAGCGCTGGAAACTGATGCAAAATTAGTATTGATTATGACTAGAATTAAGGTTGCTTTGATTTTCTTTGTCTTAAGCTTTGACTAGATGTGGTTCACGGCCACATATCTCATTCCAAGTATTGGTGTTGTATGCAAGTGTTGCAAAATCAGCAATTATACATTATCAGTTTAATGGTGGGATATGGGGAGCAAGTTGCTTTCCTTGTTGCCCTCTAACTTTCTGCCCTCTAAGTTTTAGCCCCTCTCCAACTACTTTACAGAGTGGCAAACTGATACTCAAAGAAAACTGGTTACATTTAAAAGCCTAACTAATATTTGTATGTATACTCTTTTTAGTTTCTATAAGGTTATTTGGGTTGATTTGCAAAGATAAAAAGGTAAGATATAGGGGTTTTGAGGGATTAATCAAGGGGTAGAAGTTTCGTGAGGAAGATGCATAAGAATAAATACGAAGCTCACAGGATTTAGACATGAACAAATAAAAACAAACGCTTTTTCAATAGTACAGTATAGAGATAGGCACGAAACAAAAAAATGGCATTTTGGTTTGTCGTTTGTCGTTGAGAGGTCTGTTTCGGTTCGTTTCCATTTGTCGTGAATTTTTGAAAAAATTTTGTTACCGTTTTTCATTTTTTTTTTGTCGTTTCTACCCGCTTTTTGCACGATTTTTAAAGCATTTCTGTGCGCAGGCATCCCCCAACGCCCCAGACCAGAGGGAAAACACTAAAAAAATGGATGCTGACAGAGACACAGTATAGACTAGGTACGCAGGGAGGCTGCAAAGGCAGCGGCGGGTGTTGCCCAGGGTGCAAGGCAGTCACAGAGTGACTGCACTGCGGGACAAGGGAGGGTACTCACCGAGAGGTACGCAGCACGCATGCACACAGGGAGGCTGCAGGACTGAAGCTAGAGTCGCAGAGACAGCAATCCCACCCTAACTCCCACTAGAGACTGCAAGGAGGATGGGGGCTGCCAGCACTTTTATGCCCTCTGTGGCTGCCAGACCTGCCCGCCCAGTCTGCAACCTGGGCATGCTATTGGTTGAACATGATCCCATCACATGGCTTGCCTCCATTTTGTGGCTGGTGGCGACATCCATTTTAAAGGGAAAAGAAAAATATATCGTGATGGGACAAGACAAAAACAAACGTTTTAAGGACCCCAACCCCCTGGTAGGTAATAATTTCAAATAATTATCACATTATTGCTGCGTATTTACGGATGTCCAGGGCGTTTTTTAACATTTAAAACAGCTCATTTCATTGTGCGTCGCCATTAACGGAAACAAAATGTAAGGACCACAATTTTTGTGGTTCTGTTCGTTTCGTTGCATTTTCATCATAATTTTCATTTGTTGTTTCATTACGTAATGGAACAACTAACGAATAACGAAAATGAAAAAATGTTTATTCCGTGCCCATCTCTAATACAGTACTTAGCATATTTTAAATCAATGTTTAAAAGTGACTACATGAAGCACATAGAAGTACATGTCTTTTTTTCTACCAGGAAGTGTGTTTTTTTTTTAAATCCAAAAACCGGGTTTTTAAACTGGGCAATAAGAAGTTCATTTACTTGGCCTTGAATCATTGTGGCATCTTAAATGCCTCTGTCAGGTAAAGATTATCATCACTGCCATTCCCATCAGCAAATTCCCTTCCCAACCTTCAGTCAAGTCTCTCCATTTTTTAAAGTCCTGCATCTGATACAATTTAATGAAATAACAGAACAGTAAAGGAAAAAACGAACAACCCCTAAAACAGGTTTCCTTGAAGCCCTAATGGGGAGCAAAAGAGCAGCCCTGGCATACCTCTCTTCCTCCTGTCTGCAGTTCCAAAGGAGGTGGTGTGGAACCTTCTCCAGTCCAAACTGAGTGGGTGGGCTGACACAAGCAAAGGGAATGGATATCATAATGACATCCATAGGTCAGTTGAATCACGAGATGTCACTGCTGTGAAGGAGGAAACCTACACAAAGCAATCATTTTTCCTAGCATATTTTTTGTGATACGTGATTCTTATAAAGGCTGTACAGTGTTCCTCCGATCCATTCCACCTGGCCTCCTCTAGGTTCATCGGACAGGAAATAGACAACTTATGCTGTATTGCAGAAATGCTCTTTATCTTCCCTCACATTCCTGGAGTTCCATTTTAGGAGACAGAACACTGTTCCTCCACCGGAAATCCAAGCCTCTTGTGCCAAGGATGGTAAACTGATGGTCCTGCAACATAACGTTGCCCCAAAGTCCATGGAAGCCACAGTAGAATGTCATCTTTCCAAACCTGCTTTGTACTATTATGCAGTACTATGTGATTCTGTCTGAGGAAAGCAGACTACACCTCATACAGGGAGATTTAACTTCCGTGCTGAAGCCCATGTGGGCCTGCCTTTGAAGATGCCTCAGAAACGTCAGCTAGTACAGAAGGTGGCTACTCATACCCTTGTGCGGATTAGAATACCAGATCATAATATATCAATTCTGTACAGCTGCAAGGGCTGCACATGTATTTCTCAGCTCAGATTTGGTGGTGTCGACATTTGAAGCCACCAGTGCTTTGGATTCTGGCTACTTGAAAGACTGCCAATTGTTATATTGACCCACCTATGAGTTTAATATCATCTCCAGAAGCCTATGACCAAGTCAACAGCCAGAGGCAGAGGTAGTCCAAACAGAGGGTTAGCAGGAGTGGATCCTCCCGCCTGTTCTATGAAACACTGATTGCTTGTACTCACCACAAGGAAGCTGTCCTTAATTATGGGCCATACTTTACTGAATTTTCTCCTGAGAGATATATAGAGCTGTATCCATCTCTTGTAGCTTTTGAAGAGTCTTTAAATAAAACAAAACAAAATAAAATAAAATAAAATAAAATAAAATAAAATAAAATAAAATAAAATAAATGAAATACCATCTTCTGCCTCAATCTAAGTGGGAAGCCCTGATGATACATGCAGCAATTAGATATTTAAAACTGCATTCTGATTTTTAACTCACATTTTCAAAATGTTTATTTGATATAAGAACATAAGAACATAAGAAGAGCCATGCTGAATCAGGCCAAAGGCCCATCTAGTCCAACTTCCTGTATCTCACAGTGGCCCCACCAGATGCGTTTGGGAGCGCATGAGACTAGATATCTGTCTCCGGATACCACTCCCCTGCATCTGGCCCTTGAAGTACCCTGGTTTTAAGTCTGGAGATTACACATCTCCATCATGGTTTGTAACCTGTGATGGACTTTTCCTCCAGGAATCTGTCCAATCCCCTTTTGAAGGCATCCAGGCCAGATGCCATCACCATATCCTGTGGCAGGGAGTTCCATAGACTAACAACGCGCTGGGTGAAAAAAATATTTTCTTTTGTCTGTTTTTACTCTCCCAGCCCTCAATTTGAGTGTATGTCCCCTAGTTCTGGTATTTTGTGAGAGGGAGAAGAGCTTCCCTCTATCCACTTGACTCATGCCCTGCATTATTTTGTACGTCTCAGTCATATCCCCCTCAGGCACCTTTTTTCCAGACTAAAGAGCCCCAAATGTTTTAGCCTTTCCTCATAAGGGAGGTGCCCCAGCCCAGTAATCATTTTAGTCGCTCTCTTCTGCACCTTTTCCAGTTCCACTATGTCTTTCTTGAGATGCGGTGACCAGAATTGTACACAATACTCCAGGTGCGGCCTTACTATTGTTTTGTATAATGGCATTATAATGTTGGCTGTTTTATTTTCAATCCCCTTTTTGATAATCCCTAGCATGGAATTGGCCTTCTTCACTGCTGCCACACATTGGGTAGACACCTTCATGGAGCTGTCCACCAACACACCAAGATCTCTTTCTTGATCTGTCACGGATAACTCAGAGCCCATGAGTTGATAGATAAAATTTTGATTTTTTTGCCCCAATATGCATTACTTTACATTTGGCTACATTAAAACGCATTAGCCATTTCGTAGCCCATTCCCCCAGTTTGGAGAGATCCTTCTGGAGCTCTTCACAATCTTCTCTGGTTCTTACCACACGGAAAAGTTTTGTGTCATCTGCAAACTTGGCCACCTCACTGCTTATCCCTGTCTCCAGGTCATTTATGAACAGATTGAAAAGCACCGGTCCCAGGACAGATCCCTGGGGCACACCGCTTTTCACCTCTCTCCATTGTGAAAATTTCCATTGACACCTACTCTTTGTTTCCTGGATCTCAACCAATTCTCAATCCATAAGAGGACCTGTCCTCTTATCCCCTGACTGTGCAATTTTCTCAGCAGCCTTTGGTGAGGGACTGTGTCAAAAGCCTTTTGAAAATCCAGATAGATTATATCCACCGGTTCACCCAAATCTACATGCCTGTTGACCTTTTCAAAAAATTCTAAAAGATTTGTCAGACAAGACTTACCCTTGCAGAAGCCATGCTGATTTTCTCTCAGCAATGTTTGTTCTTCTATGTGTTTTAAGATTTTCTCTTGGATGAGGCTTTCCACCATCTTCCCTGGGACAGATGTAAGGCTAACTGGCCTGTAGTTTCCTGGGTCCCCCCCTCCTTCCTTTTTTAAAAATCGGTGTGACATCTGCTATCCTCCAGTCCCTCAGCACTGTGGCCGTTTTAAGAGACAAGTTGCATATTACCGTTAAGAGATCTGCAATTTCATTTCTCAGTTCCTTAATAACCCTTGGGTGGATGCTATCTGGGCCCGGTGACTTGTTAATTTTCAATTTATCAATTAGTCCTAAAACATCATCTCTTTTAACCTGTATTTGATTTAATTCTTTAGTCAAGAGGGGCCGTTCAGGCAGCAGAATCTGCTCAAGGTCTTCTGTCGTGAAGACAGATGCAAAGAACTCATTTAATTTCTCTGCAATTTCCAAGTCCTCCTTAATCTCCCCTTTTCCTCCCTCACCATCCAGAAGGCCAACTGGTTCTCTGGCAGGTTTTCTACTTCTAACATATTTAAAGAAGCTTTTATTATTACCCTTTATATTGCTAGCCATGCGTTCCTCAAAATCTTTCTTTGCCTCTCTTATCATCTTCTTGCATTTCTTTTGCCAGAGTTTGTGCTCCTTTTTATTTTCCTCATTTGGGGAGGATTTCCATTTACAGAAATACCTCTCCTTGCGCTTTAGAGCCTCTCTAACTCCACTCGTTAACCATGCCGGTGCCCTCTTGGATTTAAATGAGCTCTTCTTTCTTTGTGGTATGCACTTGTGAAGTTTAGCATTCCCCACTGCAAGCTGCCTTGGGATGGTAGAGCAAGCTGCCTTGGGAAAACCACAGGCCTGAAAGGTAGCCAAAATGTATTCTACAAACAAACACCTCAAGAATTGGGAAATGGCTCATATATGAAAGGACGGACTTCTGTTTTGCATAATTTCAGTTCTGTCTGGATATGCAGATGCCAGAACAACATTTTGGGGGCAGTGGTATGCACACTTACTTTGGAGCAAGTCTCCTTGAACACAAGGGAATGTACTGTTAAGTCGACATGTGGAGAATACTGCAGCACTGTTCTTCTTGGGACGCTGGCATGGTGCCTTCTTTAAAAGCCTGCACAAAATTCTCTCTCTGATCCCTGGAGGAGGAAATCGATAGTTGAATATCACTGATGAGATTTTAGGTGGATGATTGATTGAAGCTTGTGCCTGTGATGAAGCAGGAAAGCCAAGCAGAATGGAAAAATATTTCATTAGGTGACATATAAATTCAGGCTTTATGATGATGTGTGTAAGAGATCTGGAAGTGCAGCTCCTCTTTTTTATCTTCACAAACTTGGGAAGCTCCTAAATTGGGCCTCTGAAAGTGCAAAACGAGATTGAGTTTATGAAGAAGCAAATATAGCAGCTAATGTAGTTTGAAATGAGGAGATTAGAATAAGGCACCTGTTTGCGAGGAAGTTCAGATCGATACAAAAATAAGTGCCAGTGCAGCTCAAATGGGCTTCTGCATAGGGAAGCTCATAACAGATCCATGGCTATTACAATGGTGGGAAAGCAACTAAGTTAGAGCCAAATTAGGGAGGTACCCGCATTGTTCAGGAGCAGTCCAGCTGCCTACCCTGGGACATGGATAATTAAGTCACAAATAGCAAACCATAATATCAACTAGAGATGGGCACGACTCAAAAAAATGGTGTTTCGTTTGCCGTTTGGTCGTTTAGGGGTCTGTTTCGGTTCGTTTTCGTTTTTGTGACATTTTTTGCAAAAAATTTCATTTTCGTTTCGTTAGGTAATGAAACGAAAAAACGAAAATGAAAACGAAAAATTGCTGTTTCATTAGCATTCTTTTTAGTTCAATGCATCTGCTGCAACGAAAACGAAAAACACGGCAAATTTGGTCGTTTCGTTTTCGTTTTCATTTTGTTTTTACAAAATTTTTCATTTCGTTTTCGTTGCATAACGAAACGAAAAAAACCAAAACAAAGACGAAAAATTGGTCGTTTCATGCCCATCTCTAATATCAACCTATAGTGATTGACCAAAATAACATTTCACTGGATCCTGACTGCTGTGTGTGTGTGTGTGTGTGAGAGAGAGAGAGAGAGAGAGAGAGACAGACAGACAGAGAGAGAGAGAGAGAGAGAGAGAGAGAGAGAGAGAGTATGTGTGTGCATGTGCATGTGCGTGCACGTGTGCATAAGACAGGGAATAAAAGAGAGAATTTTGATAATGGGCCAAATGAGCAACCATGTTGTCCAGAAAGTCAATCCAGTGAAACTAAAGCTCACCCCTCCAACCTTCAAACTATGCAGATTGCATACTACGGCAGCTGTCAGAACCATCGTGTGACGTATAAACTCTTGAGCTATCAGAATGTACTTCCATGTCTCAATGCTGCTCTGTTGCCTGCAGCAGAGAACAAGATGGCGCCCCCTCTCAGCCCATGTACAACAGCTGACCATGACATTCTAAATGTTCTTTAATGCTGGCCATTGGACGACACCTTCCATCATATGTGAAGGCAGCAGGGTGGTTTAGGTGGATCACAGTAAGTGGCTTTGTGGTCTTCAGCTTTCTCCTTCCACCATTGTTATTCCATCTCCCAGCATCTACCACTAAAAATGACTGCCTCAGTCCACACACCAGTAAAACCAGTCCTCTTAGGAAATAAAATTAGCACTGGGTCTTACAGTTCTCTACGTTTTTAACATGTCCTGGTTTTAGGTTGTACTTTAACATTTTGTATTACAAATTGGGTTGAATGTCCTGGTTTTAGCTTGTATTTTAACATTTTGTATTAGAAACTGGTTTTATTTATTTGTTTTTACCAATTTTCCTTCTGTGCTCTTAAATCAGGTCTATGACCACATAATAAAGAACGAACGAATGAACGAAATAAAATTAAACGAGACCAATGATTTAAAAGGATCGATCCCAACCCTGTGTGCATGTGCATTGTTGTGTGTAGCCCCTGGGGGCCCACAAGTGTATCCCTTTCTGAAAAAAACCAAGTGCAGTGGATCAAACATTGAATTGTACTCAGCCTGGCCCCTTGCTCCTCTCCCATGGCACCAATATAGCAAGCAATCAGTGCTTCCTTATTTATTTATTTATTTATTTATTCATTCATTCATTCATTCATTCATTCATTCATTTATTAAACGTATGCCTCACCCATCTGGCCATCTGGCCACTCTGGGTGGTTTATAACAGTATTAAACAAAACACATATCAAACAAAGCAAACCTACAATATAATAAACATAAATAACAAACAAATAATTACACTATTACAATGCAACATCAATCACTGTGCATTATAAAATCATATTCAATACTTCAACTGAACTCCCCCAACCAGCCTGGCCAAAAGACAAGCTGGGATTTGTAGTCCCTCCCAAGTAACGGTTTGCAATGGGGGAGAAAGAGTTGCACAATTCCCCCAGCCAGCCCGGCTGGAAGACATGCTGGGATTTGTAGTGCAAAAACAAAAAAACAAAAGCAATCATCCCAGGCCTGGTTCTCGACTACTTCTGCTCCCACCCGCTCCAGCCGATCATGCCTCAGCTGCTGGTTGTGAATGTGAGAAACAAGTGAGAACTAACAGTGTCTATTCTGTTCATTGGCCAAAGTGGGGTCACCCCAGCAATATTATGGGTTCTTCTACAGGACCAAACTATCTCTGACAGAGATTCACATCTCAAAGGTCAGATTTGTGCCACTTTTTTAATAATGGGAGGGAGAGGGTCCACTTTAGTGAGGAGTGAAAGTGTCAACTCCATCTGACTTTCCTCCAAGCACTCCCTTTCCCAGATACTTCCTACCCATCCCAACACAAGCATGGGGAGGTAAGGATTTTCTGGTCTCCTTGCACCCAATTTCAGTTTCATGTTTTTGGCAGAGACCTCCAGTCCAAGATCTCCACTGAATATCTGTTTTGTCCTGTGCACAAAGCCATTCCTCCACCCCCCACCTCCCAAACTAATCAACAAAAGATATCCAGAAGATATCCATGGGTCAGGTGAGTGCATTGCTAATGGGGAAGGGTCAGTTTTTAAAGCAACAATATTGCAGTAAATGCACCCAAGAAACATTCCTGAAAGGAAGAGTTAAATGGGGGGGGGGTGGAGCTTTCAAATTTAATAACTTGATCCACACTGTCCCCTAGTGACTACTACTTGTAAAAGAGCTCCTTGTGCCTTTTCTGGTAAATTGATGAAACCAAGTCCAAGAGGCTCTCCCATGAACACTGGCTGAATGTTCATCTCTTAACTGGCTGATGTCATTATTTGCTCAGTTTCTAAGAACTTGTTGCTGTGCGGTGTATTGTTAAAAATGGAGCAAAACCTCAGAACGACCTTGGTTTTACTCATCAAAAACCGCTGCTCTAGGCTCTGGCCTCAGGATCTAACTCGCATGACTTTTGTTATTTCAAAAGTTGGAAACTGCCTGCCTTTTCCTCCTACATTTCTCAGCCTTCATATTTCCTCCAATTACAGTGGTACCTTGTATAAAGGAATTCATTCATTCCAAATGAAATTCTGTTAAGCAATTTTTCCTTTATACAAATGTCCCATAGGATCGCGACCATTTTGATGTTGTACAGATTCACCCCATAGGAGATTCTGTTAAGCAAATTTCCCCTATTTGCGGAATTTTTATGTTTTACAGATTTTATGTTATACAACCTGTTTGTTATATGAGGGTCCACTGTATATACCTTACCCATGAGATTGCATTTATCCTCCTTCCAACTCCATCCTGCATTTGATTCTCCCATGTGTTCCTATGGATCAGCTTCAGCCCTACCTCTGCTGCCCCCAGGGTTTCTGCTTCCACAATTCCCATGTTACAGCTTTTCTTCTCTCAAAGCTCCTAATTTCCTTTTTCTCCTTCTGGTCCTCTTTCTCAGCCCACACCCACATGTCCTCCTCCCCTCTTCCTCCATCTCAAAACCTCCTCCATCCCTCAACCTTGCCCACCCCTTCCTCCCACATCTTCTTTTTACCACTCTTGTCTGCCACAGTCTTAGGGTGCTTTTACACGACCCCTAAAATCCGAGACAAAGGGCTCCCAGATCCGGAGCTTAAAAATGTTTTTACACAAGCTCCAGACTTAAAAAAAAATTAAGTACGACCACGCCCACCTAAGCGCGTCCCAGTGCATTTTCCAAGTACCTGGTCTCCGAAGGTGAAACATTTCTGATGCGGATGTAAAGCCGTGAGTGCCGGACTCTCCTCCCTTCTGTTTGTTTGTTGTTGTTTTTTGCCCCCCGCCCCTTTAAGAGACTGGAATGCTTCCCAGGGCAGCTCCAGATGGCAGAGCTGAGGTGAGCCTGCATTGTTTTCTCCCTTTTTTTCCTCTCTCCCCTCACACAGGCAGGAGCAAGGGAGTGCAGAGGGGTGGGAACACAGGAAGAGCAACAAACCCCCAAGATCTCTGGTCCGAATTTAAGTTGCCAGCAGATCTTAGGGGTCGTGTAAAAGCGCCCTAGCTTTCATGGATTTTTTTGCTTTTTTGGTCCTCCTCCTTCTCCTCTTCCCATTCTCCTCCTGCTGCTTTTTTTTCTTCCTCCGCTCTACTTTGTTCTCCTTCTTTGCTTCCAAACCTCTTCCTCCTTTTTTGCTTCTCCCCCGTTCCTTCTCTGCTTCACAGTCCTGTCTTCACCTTCCTTCTATAAAGTCCCCCAGCCCTTTGTTCTTTCCTGGTCTAATATTCATCTCTCTTCTTCCATTCGTCACCTTTTTCTATTCTCCTCCTGTTTTCCTCCTCCCTGCTCAAGCTATTCTAAATATGTTTATCCACCATTCAAACATTTCTTGGTGCGAAGAAACCAACCAAGCTTTAGTCATTAAAAAAAAATTAAAAGTCACCATGTTTTAGAGACATGAATGCCCAGTTTTGCCCCCAGTTCCACAAAACATTGGTTGCTGTGCCTTCTGCTCCACCAACCACAGGGGCCTCAAGGAACCACTGCTTTGAGCCAATCATTTTCTTAGCCAGACCTAATATATGAAGTAGAATGGGGAGCCACGGGCATTGCCTTGGGTTCCTGGGCATTATGGCAGGACATACCGTAATAGAAAGAAAGTAAACAAAACAAAACAGCATGTGATGGGTGCAATCCACCCTAGGAGCAGGGACTAGCATACTGTATACTTGCGCAAAAGGGGGGCTGGGGGATTCTGATGGAGATAAGGAGATACATATGGATATCCTGCAGCCAACAGTAACTGGGTGTAATGGAGAACCAGAAACACCAGAACACCCACGGCTGAATTCTGTCTGCTAGCAGGTACTGTGCTGAACTGGCTTTTTATGTGAATCACAGAACCATAGAATCATAGAGTTGGAAGAGACCTCAAGGGCCATCCAGTCCAACCCCCTTCCGTGCAGGAACCCCCATCACAGGACTCCCAACAGATGGCCATCCAGCCTCTGAAATACAAAATACAAAATGTGTATTTTGTCAAGCTCGTCATTTTATTTCTGTTTTGAAGCATTATGTACTAGGTTCACATTCACATCTTCCCTTCCATGAAGAAACCCCCTCACCAGGCAGCTGACAACAAAAGTATGAACAAATAAAATGTATGGCAAGAACCAAAAAAATCATATATATGTTCATTTATTTAAAGTTTTTATAATTGCACTTCTCAGCCAAAATATATCTAGTAAGAATTAATGTACAATCAGTTAAGGAAAGCCTTACATCAGTAGAGACAGCTAAAGTCTTGTAGCCTGAGAAGGCATGACACAAAGAGGTGAAAAAAGGATGAGGAAGCAAAAGGAAGAAAATTAAATGATCTTTCAGCAGGTCTGTTAGAATGGCCTTGGTTTCCACCTCATCTTTCTTGGGTGCAGCCGGCTGAAAAGTCGATTGATGAGTTTTAAAGGGTCAGCCCATAAAACAACAGAAACTCGTGGCCTCTTAAGACTACTGTAACAAGATTTCTTTGGCAAAAGAGTCCAGATTTTCCTTCTTCAGAGGCCAAAGTGGGCTACAGATGCCATGAGAGCTTCTGCCAAGGAAATCATGTTTGTTCTTAAGATGCCAGGGGGTCTCTTTTTTTTTTGTTTCTGCTGCAACAGATGAACAAGGCTTAACACATGCACACATCTTGCTGCTGGAATACCAACACAAGATACTCAGAAAGTGGCATAAACATTCCCCACTAGATGGCATCCGATCCCTAGATAAGTGGTTCTCAGTGATGGTCAGTTACTCTATATCAGTGCTCCCCAACCTTTTTGTCCCCACGGCCCGGTAAATGTTTGATGATTTTTCCGTGGCCCGGGGCTGGGGGTGGGGAGGGGGGCGGAGATGGGGGCGCGGGGGGTCGGGCGGGGGGCAGGGGAGGGGGGGAGGGGGAGGGGGGCGGGGGGAGGGGGGGAGGGAGGAGGGGGAGCAGGGGGCTTGGCGTGTGTGCCTTGCGGGGGGGCCACGGGAGCGGCGGCGGTGGCGCTCGCCAGCTGGGGGCGTTGGGCGTGCCACTCCCCCCCGTGCGCACGGGCGGGGTGGGGGGGAGCCCGGGGTTCCTGGGCGGGCGGGCCCCGCCTCCTCCTCCTGTCGGCGGCGGCAACGGCAGCTGCCTGGGTTCGGCCGCGGCCGCCGGCCGCCTTGGTGGGGCGCCTCTGCGCCCTCGGGCCGGAGCCGCCGCCGCATCGCCTTGCCTCCGGCTGCGGCCTTCGGGCAGGCGAGCGGGAGGGGGGAGGGGAGGGAGGCCAGTGGGGGGTGGCGTCTCTGCGCTGGCCGGACGGACGGCCAGCGCACGCACACTCCGGTTGGGGGGGGGGCTCGGGGCCCCCGGCCTCTCTCTGTGTGTGGGGGGGGCAACAGCCCCGTGGCCCCCCCGGCGCATCCTCCTCCTCCTCCGCCCTCCTCCTCCTCGCCCTCCACCAGCACCAGCAGCAGCAGCAGCCACGGCGGCGGCGGCGGGTCCTCCTCCTCCTCCGCCCTCCGAGGGACAGAGAGCGCGGTCATGCGGCTGCTGCCCCGGGCGCCTCCGCCGCCTTCGCCTTTGCCCCCGCCGCCGCCGCGCTTCGCCCTGGCCCTGACGGTGCTGCTCAGCGCCGCCGCCTCCTCCTCCTCGTCCCCGTCGTCCCCGTCGAGGTTGGTGCTGCTGCTGCCGCCGGCGGGAGCGCTGGAGGCGTCGTCGTCGTCGGGGCCTGGGCCGGGCGCCGAGGGCAAGCTGGAGGAGGAGTTGCCGCGGCCGGGCATGACGCCCTCAAAGGAGGCGGCGGCGGGGCTGAGCAGCACCGTCAGGGCCAGGGCGAAGCGCAGCGGCAGCGGGGGTGAAGGCAGCAGAGGCGCCCGGGGCAGCAGCCGCATGACCGCGCTCTCTGTCCCTCGGGCGGCGGGCGGCTCCTCCTGCGCTCCTCCAGCCTTCTTCTTCCATTGGCTGCCCGTGGGAGAGAAGAGGAGGAGGAGGAGGGTGGAGGAGGAGGAGGAGGACGCGCCGCCGCCGCCGTGGCTGCTGCTGCTGCTGCTGCTGGTGGAGGGCGAGGAGGAGGAGGGCGGAGGAGGAGGAGGATGTGCCGCCGCCGCCGCCGGCGGCAGGCAGAGGAGGCAGGCAAAGGCAAAGGCGGCAGCGGCGGCTCCTCCTGCGCTCTTCCAGCCTTCCTCCTCCACCGGCCGCCCGCGGGAGAGAAGAGGAGGAGGAGGAGGGCGGTGGAGGAAAAGGGGAGGAGCCTCCCCGGCCTCCCCAGGCGGCCCGGTGCCGACCGGTCCGCGGACCGGCACCGGTCCGCGGACCGGGGGTTGGGGACCACCGCTCTATATTGCACTTCCTTATTTGCCCTGGGGTCAAATGAGGGCAATGTGTTTTTTGAACTATATAATGCCCCTACTACTAGGGTGTGGTGGCTTACTGGGCGTGGTGGCTCAGTGGACTAAGGCTCCAAAAATTGTTGGCTGCAAAGTCGGCAGCTCAGCGGTTCGAATCCCAGGTGCCATGCAGCGGAGTGAGCTCCCGCTGTTAAACCCAGCTCCTACAAGCCTAGCAGTTAGAAAGCATGTAAATGCAAGTTGATAAATAGGTACCACAATAAAAAGAGGGAAAGTAAAACAGTGTTTCCTTACAGCCATGCCGGCCACATGGCCATGGACTTGAACAACACCGGCTCTTCGGCTTGAATACGGAGATGAGCACCGCCCCTAGAGTCGGACATGACTAGCATGCATGTGCGGGGGGAACCTTTACCTTTAACTGAAGCCAAACTATTAAACTATATAAAATTATACTGACATACATTTGAGAAATAAATTACCAGTAATTATTTTTTAAATAAATATTTTAAATATACATTTTGTGGGGTGTGGTTGTTCAGTGGGCTAGAGCACTGCAAACTGTTGGCTGCAAAGCTGGCACCTGGGCGGTTTAAATCCTGCGTGCCACATAGTGAAGCGAGCTCCTGCTGTTAAACCCAGCCTGGCAGTTCAAAAGCATGTCAATGCAAGTAGATAAACAGGTACCGCCATATAAAGTGGAGAGGGAAAACAGTGTTCCATGCACAGAAATGTGTTCCACGATGCTGGCCACAAGGCCACAGACTTGTACAACACTGGCTCTTTGGCTGGAAAATGGTAATGAGCACTGCCCCTAGAGTCAGACACGACTAGCACGCATGTGCGGGGAAAACTTTTACCTTTACTAATGCCCCTAATGCCCCTACACCTCCTTCCAAGGCAAGACAGGGTAATAAGAAACACATAAACAGAGTTCTAAATAAAGAATAGCAATTGCCACAATTTAAATAAGATACGGTATGCTGGTTTTGTTGTTCATCATTAATATCATATTCAAAAAAATAATGTCCCAGGATTAGAGATAGGCATGGAATGAACCCTAAAGGAGGGGGGAGCCCACGAATTAGACTATTTTGTAGTTTGTCTTGTGGCACTTCAAGGACTGTGCATGCCCAAAACAAAACAAAATGCTGAACTATTTTGGAGTGGTTTGGGACTTCTATAAGTGGCAGAGCAACTCCCCATGTGAGTTAGAGATGCCACGCTCATAGCAAGTCATCATCTGACTCTCCTCCCCACCCCTCCAAGTTTGGTGAAGACTGAATTTGGGGCATATAAGTTATATTCCCCCCAAACCAGGTACTCTGAGGAAAGTGCTCATTAGCCAGCTGCTGCTTGTAGAAGCCCCCAGATGGGGTTCAGCATGCTGCAGGGTATGACCCTTGCACTAAATCACTCCAAAAACACAACCATTTTTCATAATCAAATGTGGACATCCAGTCATGTCCAGTGTGGTTATTTTCACATGGCATTTTTGACAATTTGTCTGGCACTTGGCTGGTCCCACAGCATGCACGCACACACACACACACACACAACTGTGGAAGAAGCTCACAAAGCAAAGCAAAGTGTTCTGCTTATATACTGCCCCATAATGCTTCCAGCACTGGGCGGTTTACAATTTTAATTATGCAGGCTATACATTGCCCCTCTCCCCCCCCAGCGAGCTGGGTACTCATTTTACTGACCTTATAAAGATGGAAGGCTGAGCATCTCCTGAGAGAGGCACCCCCTACCAGGGTTGGCTCTGTGGCCACTGAGAGAGCAAGGCAACTTTTCAAAGCATCAGATCCTGGGAGACAGGAGGAACAGCCTTCCTGGTCATTCCTTTGGAATCTTCAGAAGAACTTCTTAGCAGTTTCTCCATTAAAGGGCTGGGCTACACATGCCACAAATCCTCACCAGGCCCCCAAAAGGGATCTCTTGCCTCAGGAACAATGAAGGACACCTTCCCATTGCCAGGCATGACGTAAACATCAACTGCTGGTCCCAGGTGGGTTTCCCATAGGGAATGGAGATGAGACATCCTCTTCATCTTAGACAGCAGAATGACTTGGGTCATCCCTGGTACTCAATCCACACAATGGGGCGATGGCACTTGTGCATGCTCCAAAAGCACGGACAGGAGATACTTCTGTTATCCCCCCCCCCCCCGCCGCCCCACAAATCAGAATCCAGTGCTATCTTTCAGTGCATATGGGCCTTCATCAGACTGGGTGCTGCTTATCTGTGAATGGTCAAAAACTAAACTAAAATAAAAGAGTTCCAATAATCATGGCTAGATGTTAGTGCTAGTTTTGAAATGATGGCTGCAAAGTCAAGCCAGGAATCCTAGTTTTAAACATTGCTTCTGAAAATGTTGACTAAGGGCCTTTTTACACGACCCCTAAGATCCGCTGGCCCCTTAAATTCGGACCAGAGATCTTAGGGGTTTGTCGCTCTTCGTGCATCTCCACCCCTCCGTACTTCCTGGCTGCCGGCTGCATGAGGGGAGGGAGGGAAAAAAGGGACAGAAGAATAAAGCCTTACCTCCCGGTGTTGGTGGACGCTGCCGGGGGAGCCCCGGTCACTTCCTGGTTCCTCTTAAAGGGGCGGGAGGCAAAAAACAAAAACAAAAAGAAGCGAGGAGAGCCCAGCACATCCGCATCAAATATTTTTCACCTCCCAAGAGCAGGTACAAGAAAAGTGAGCTGGGTCGCGCTTAGGTGGGCGGGGTCGCACTTAATTGTCTGCAAACTCCGGAGCTGGTGGGGAAACATTTTTAAGCTCCGGAGCTTGCAGCCATTTGCAGCGGAGCTTAGGGGTCGTGTATAAACGCCCTTACTTACTTAATTACTTACTTCCTCACTCACTCGCTCGCTCGCTCACTCACTTGGGAAGCACCTTCCATTAAAAATGAAGGCATGGACTGACCATGAAGACAAGACATGTAGCCTGGGACACACAACCATCCTCCATTTGAGGAAGATGGCCAAAGGGGCTGGGGCAAGACGTGTGTTGCTGCCACTGCCATAGGAGCAATCACCTGGCACTGGAGTCCAGTGCCTTGCCCTGTGTAAAGATGTCACAAAGGCCAAGATGACATCATAAAGGCATGCTTTTTCCTTAGACAGCAGAGTCCATTAATTACATCTATCCCTGCTTAACTTTTTTTGCAACCAGCTGAAGTAAAGATCAATGTGATTCATGAGATGGGTAGAATCAATACTTAAGTTATGACACATATGCTTTCCCTATACAGGGAAACATTTGACTGGGCTCCAACTGACCAGAACTGTATAGAAAGGGAGAAGAAGCTGAAATGGTAGGAGCTGGCCGGGGATAATGTAAGGCATAGTTCAAATCATCTGGGGCAGTGGTTCACACTCTTTTGTGTGTTAATGTCCACTAGAGACTGGGAACATGGATCTCATAATGACAGAAATAAAACACTTCTTCTTAGAAGAACATCATATTGGCAGGTATATATTACCCTATATTTCATTTATGGCACATTTCAAGGATGTAAATATTATGAGAAAACAGCATGGAGCAAACAGAAACTAACCAATGTAAGGACTCCATTAGCAGCTGGCAGCTGAAATTGTAATAACACTGTTGAGGATACATGTTTACTGCTCGAATAGCAGTGATGAGACAGAAAGATAAATGCATGGCAGGCGGGCATCTGACCTGGCCAGAGCCATTAATCTGGATTGCTAGAGAAGCAGGTGTAAAGGAGTACAAGTGAAATGCCTGAATTACAATGTGCTTACGTATAAAGCATGGAATTCATTAGTAATACATATAGCCTCAAATCTTGTGTAAATCCTAAGCACTCCACAGTAAGTGTTTACATGCCTAAGAAAGAGCAAATAGGACAAAAATGCTCTTGAATTTTCACTCCCAACAATTTTTCTTCAGTCTCCAGTTTCTCTTTCCAGTGAAAAAAGTGGCAATTGTGGATAGAGGGACAATCTTCTCCCTCTCACAAAATACCAGAACTAGGGGACATCCAGTAAAATTGAGGGCTGGGAGATAGTGAAAACAGACAAAAGAAAAAAATTACCCAACATGTTGTTAGTCTGTGGAACTCACTGCCACAAGATGTGGTGATGGTATCTGGCCTGAATGATTTCAAAAGGGGATTGGACAGATTCCTGGAGGAAAAGTCCATCACAGGTTACAAACCATGATGGAGATGTGTAATCTCCAGGCTTAAAACGGGGGTACTTCAAGGACCAGATGCAGGGGAGTGGTATCAAGAGACAGATATCTAGTCTCGTGTGTTCCCGGACACATCTGGTGGGGCCACTGTGAGATACAGGAAGCTGGACTTGATGGGCCTTTGGCCTGATCCAGCATGGCTCTTCTTATGTTATGTTCTTAGGAGCAGAGTCAATGTAAAAAGCACATGGGCCCTCCCCCTTTGTCTTTAAGAGCAGCTTCACATGCAGATATTTCAAAGATGGAGCTTCCAGCTATGATGAATAGCTTTTTTTTTTTTTTTTGCATGATTTTTGCATTGCTGAACTGCATTTAAAGGTGCAGAAGCTAGGCTGGAGCAAAAATGACAGTCCTGTTCTTCTCCAAGATGTGCCTTTCTAACAATGTTTTATTTATGTAATGAATGAATCATAGAATCATAGCATCATAGAATCATAGAAATAGAGAATCATAGAGTTGGAAGAGACCTCAAGGGCCATCTATTCCAACCGCCTGCCATCCCATCACAATATTTCTGACAGATGGCCATCCAGCCTCTCCTTAAAAACCTCCAAAGAAGGAGACTCCACCACCCTCCATGGTAGCATATTCTACTGTCAAATAGCCCTAACTGTCATGAAGTTATTCCTAATGTTCAAATTTTTAATAATAATAATAATAATAATAATAATAATAATAATAATAATAATAATAATAATAATAATAATAATAATAATAATAATAATGCTTTGTTTCCCCTGGCTTTTCCCTATGGGCTGCTGTCCCATGCATTGCTTCTGTCCACTGGGCAGAACACTGCAGTGAGAGCAGGAGAGACCAGAGGGACATGGAGACAAGTGTGTGGAACAACCAGAAGAAGAGCCAGCTCATTTGCAATGGAATGCAAACCCACAATGCTAAGCAGGTCCAGCCAGAGGACAGGTGTGAAGTAATGACTAAGGCAGTAAGCTCAGTGGGTACAGCTGGGGAATAGAGCAAATGCTCCAAGTACACAGAGTAGCTAATGGGCTGTTAAGCTCAACAGTCTTCTGCTGCTACCTCTTTGACTTTTATGCTCCCTCTGGCAGAGATTGGTGGTGGTGGTGGTGGTGGAGAGACAGAAAGAATGAAAAATAAGTTGGAATGTGACCACACTGCTGTTTGCCCCATGGTTGGTGTGGCGTGCAACCCTAACTTATGAATATTAATTGTTTAGAATATTGAAAAGATCTTGTATTTGCATAATCCAATGGAAGTGCTTGTGAGCAGAGTCAACAGGAATATACAGTATATCTCTGTGCAAGCCTTCAGAAAGTTAGATAGGGCCTGGAAAATATAGAAGATAGATAGGGACTGGCACATGTAGAAACAGGGGATGGGCAGAAAACAAAAAAAAAGTTTCATTTCATTTTATTTCCTCCCTCCCCCCCCCACACACAGACACATTTTTGTTTCATTTATATGAATTTTTTCAAAAAAAATTGCACCAAACGAACCACTAACAAATTGGTTCGTGGGGGACTGGAAAGTGGTGGAGGGACAAAACGTTTTTTTAAAAGCCCCGGGCTTTTTTAAAAAACTTTTTCCCTCCCCTCAAGTCCCGCCTGCCAGCTGCTCAGTGCTGGGGTGGGGGAAAATACATTTCCCCCCACCCTAGCACTGATCAGCTGGTGCGGCTTGGGGGAAGGGAAAAGGTTTTTTTAAAAAAAAAAACTGGAATTTTAAAAAAAAAACATTTTCCCTCCCCCAAATGGCTTATAGACAGAATGAAATGGTTCATTTCAGCAAAAAAACAAAAAAAACACCATATTGTTTCATCTGTAACAAAATGCTGCTTCCTCGTGTCGTTTCGTTTAATTTCATTTCATTACGTAATGACACGACGAAACAGCATTTCATTTTTTATTTTGTGCCCATCCCTAGTAGGGACAGTTGGGACTGAAAGATATAAAGAAAAATAAGACCTGGTAGATGTAAAGACAATGAAGTAGTTACTTGAATGAATGATTTAATTTTTTCCATTTGTATTACAATAAACGGTTTTTGTTTGATTTGAAATACACGTTTGTGAGACTCCATGGTTTAAGAAAATATATTTAGTCCTAATATTAAAATAATTAAATGGTGGCAGCAAAAATACCTTTGCACGCAACAGTTGGTGCTGGACTTGAATAGTTAAATTCAATGTATTTTCCATCAACTACGTAATGTACTGTAATGTTACTTGCCAAGGAGGATAGGTGATCTGTGATCCCAATGACTATTGTAACACTTTGAGTTGAGGTGTGAATTCTTGCCCTGAAAATGGCCTGGGATAATTCAACATTCCACATGAACAGCATCAGAGTTACTTAACTGCCATAGAAACTTTGAACTGACCTACTTCAGTCCAGCAGAGCTTTCCTATCTAGGTTGTATTTGACTGTCTCAGTAAAAGTAGCTTTAAAAAACTTATACCTTTGCAGCCTTTCTAGTTAAAAAAATACTTTGCCTCAAGAATTCACACACTTGCGAGGCCTTAAGGGTCATTGCAAAGACTACAAAGTACATAAAAATAAGGACTCCTTTACTTTGATCCATTTTTTCTTGTGTTTTTTTCAGGGGTGAGATACTTTGTTATTTCCATATTAAAAGAGCATGAGAGCTCAATTTGCTGCTGGTGTTCAAAACAAATTCCTAGGCTCAGACTTCTTTAATTCTAAGGCACTGTTTTGTTTTGTTGTTGCATCAGGCTCCAGTGGTAGACTTGGAGATCAATTTAAAAGAAAAGTTCATCCCAGAAATCTGGTGACTTCGGCAGTTACTTCACGTACTACCTCGTTCCGCAATTACGTTAGTTTCGTGACAGCATTGTTCGCGGTCACGTGGTTTTGTTCCTGTTCAGCCCCTGTTTTCGTTTACCCACGGGCATGATTACTTGTATCGTGACAACTATTACTTCACGTCCTTGTTTCGTGACAACTACTGGATTTCCCTGGCTTCGTTTAGCTTTTTTTAAAATTGTCGGGCTTCGGTTTTTTGATATTTTCAATCCCCGCTGCGGGCACGCGGGCTGTCTCGGGAGGCCCGGCAGGAGTTCCTGAGCGAGCCCAGGTGGCTGCAACATCACCACTTGCCGCGGGTGAGTGGCGGCTGTGGCGTGGGCGGTGGGCGAGACACCCTCGCCCTGAACTCAGCAGTCTGCAGGCTGGCAGGCAAGCAGGCAAGGAGAGCTCAGCCCTGCCTCCAGGATCCAAGAAGGACGGACCTACACCTGACAGTGGCTCTCTGCCTATCCCTTCAAGAGCCACCTTCTCCTGCAGGGACAGGCGGGCAGCCGAGCCTGGCCTGGCGCAGGAGTTCCAGTCGGCTTTCTCGGTTGTCGGAGTATTCCTAAAGCGAAAGGGGGAAACAGCCATTGCCGTTACTTCATGTCTCTTGTCTCAGAACAGGAACTGGGAACAAAGTGTGACAAGAGAATTCCCCAGCCTAGGGGCAGGTACAGCTTGTCACGCTCTGTTCCCTGTACAGGGGGTGTGGTCGAGACAAGGTTTTGCTGTCACGCTATGGATGTGAAGTAAGTTTTTGTGTGTGTGCCGTCCCAAGCAGGACAGCAAGGAGGTACGAACGGGACATGAAGGAACAGCCCTCTATTTTTAGGCCCTCAGTCACAACAAAGGGCTCTGCAATGCCATCCTGTTATTTATGAATAGGCACCTAAGAAGACTTTATTCTGCTGTAGGAGTTTACAGGTTAAAGGTGAAATTACAGGAGTGTCCTTTCCTACACTTTTAGAGGACTACAAAGAGGCACAAGTTGACCTTGAGTCCCGTGTTCCCTCTCAAAATCTCTCCACCAGGTCTCCTTGGGGCTCAGTGTCTGGATGAGGTTGTCTCCAGCTCTCCATCACTTAGTTCATTTCAGCCATCTATTATGATCCATCCTTGTTCCAACCCTTTTGTCTATAGTGATCGTCTAACAGAAGACAACAGACTGTGTATGTTTACAGAGTTGCTGGCTGAATTTCTTTAGCTGTAATACAGAAGTACGGGGGCTTACAAAGGAGAATAGTCTCATGTTCTCCAGATTAGTCCACCTCTTTTTCTCAACTGGCACTTACAGTCTCTATAACTTACTACTAAGGCATTAGTAGGAGAAAGAACAAATTTTCATTTACTTACAGTGAGTAAATAACAGCAAGTTAACACCATGTCTGCTTTCAGCAAAAGGCCTCCACAGGATCCCTGACTTCAACATACAAAGAGGAGGAAAGAGGCAAAGCAGAGAGATGAGGCTTTCTTTGAATTCAGAGGTTCTGGGGAACAATTGGTAACTGCTAGACAGACTGTCACTGCAGTTCAGAAAGATCCCTCCCAGCCTCACCTGCTAGAGGCAGTGTGGGAGGCTGCAGAAAACTCCAACAGTGCATATACTTAATTTGGCTAAAACCAGATGTCATCAAAGTTGACTCTTGTGGATGTCTTTTTGGACATCAACCATTTCCTCCAATAATTCAAACATTCCCTCTGGAGCTAGCTGTTGCCTGAGTCATGGCCATCCCATAAAAGCCGGGTTCTGCTCTTCAGCATTCTAGCCCTTTTGATCCTGCAGCCGGGGGTCATAGTGCAGTGATAGGTCAGCAGCTCTACTCCTTACTGTTTTTTTTAAAGACATGACGCTTCCAGGCTAATTTTCAGCTTTATTATTTTAATACTCTTCCAAACCCTTTGAAAATGCACTGCTTTGGCTGGAGGGGGGAAAAACACAGTTTGGACAACAGCCCTGACGGAGTGCAACATCCCATTGCATTAAAAGCACTAGGCTGAAAACGCTAATCCCACCCCAGCACTAATTGATGTGGGAATCTGTGAGCTATTATGTTTGGCACAGTACAACCTGGAAGCTGCCTCTATAAGCAGTCCCTTGCCACTGAGCGGGGATTAAGCAAAGACACTCAGCAAATGAATGGGCTGAGCGGAACAGTGCAAAATGGGCCAAAATGCTCATCATGCAAGAGAATGACAAGGAAGAGTGTGTATTTGAGAGGCAACCTTGCAAGCAGACAGTACACAATACACATTGTAACTCTGCATACATGAAAACCAGAATTAAAATGGATCAGATTACCTACAACTCACATGTGAAACACAAAATGGCCTGGTTTAAAATGTGACTTTGTCATGTTCTGTCAAAGAGAACTATTATAATTACCAGTGCAAAGGAATATGAGAGAACAACAAAAGAGGAAAAGCTAGACGTCCCTTCCATAAAATCCATGAAATTAAAACCTAGAATAAATGTACTGAAAGATAAATAGGCGAACATACTGTCTGACCAGGATGAAAATAAAATAAAGATGGAGACAATATCTTAAAAACTATATAGGAGAGATACCACTATAAAATACTTCTTTGAAGTAACATGTGATGATGAACTTGCAATTTTACAAAATGAAATGAAACCTGACTGTGGTGTTCACCCTTGTCCTGACTTAAGTGCCTAAACAGGAGAGGGTAAAGGGTTAATACCATGTACCAAATAAGGAGTGTGGAGGTGGAGCCCAAGTGCATAAAAGGCTCAACTTGAGGAGTTTTTAGTGAGATTGGGAAATTCCAAAGAGATGGGGAAACTGCACACTGGAGATAGGGAAGATTCATCCTGAGGGATAGGGCTGAGTTTGTGAGAGGTTTGAAGTTAAGACATAGCTTGAGTGTTACTGCTTTGAGAACTTTTAAGTATTTGTACACAAGTGAACTTGATCCTGAAACATCTTTGTATTCAATAAACTTTATTTTAATTTGGTTCCACATTACACTTTGACTAGGACTCATTGACTGGGACTCAGTTATTTTAAACTGGGATACTCTGGATGGTGGCAGCAAAACTAAATAGGTAGTGAGTGCAGGTCAATGGTCCATGAAACGAGTGGGGGCTGTGCACAGTAGCCACAACAATTGGTTGGCAGGCACTGGGATTTCAAAAGTCCAGTGGTCCCAAAGAATGACCTGAAGAATTTAAGCCAAGCAGTTAAAGATCATTCTGAAAAACTGTCAGAAACCTCACTCAGTCTTTGTTTAGGTTAGGAGTTGTGGGCGCATGGTAGTATGTGGGGTAATACACACACCCATGAGGAGAAAGGGAGATTTAGGGAGATTGCCTTACCCTTAATAAAATACCCACTAGTTTTCACATTTGTGAAGCAAGGCCTGAGCAGATTTGAGAAGACAAAGTAAAACTATTCAGGCTGAAGGGTTTTTTGATTTGTGGCTTGGTGAGAGAAGTTTGAAGGGTCAGGGCAGAGACCAGTCTAGAACTCATTGGCCAAAGTCTGGAGAAAACCTTACCAAGAAAAGAATAGTGGTGTGTCTTTTCAAAAGTGAAGTTACCTCAGGAAGGATGACTAACCTGTGGCCAGAGACCCTTAGGGAGAGGGTAGCTTTTGGGACAGGTGAAAGGTCAAACCAGTGAGAAACTGAGGTGAAACTTATTGGACATCAAGGCCTTTAACAGAACTAAGAAAAGAACAGAACATTTTCTTAGGGTAAAGGAAAGTAAACAGTTTAGAAGACACTCAAAGACAGTGGTTTTTGTGTTAAAGACTTTCTGAAAGTCTGGGAGGCCAGCCAAGTATAGCTGAGGAGAAACAAAGTATAGTACAGCTGAAGGAGAAGGGTGAGAGAGAGAAACCCTTTTTATTTATTTATTTATTTATTTATTTATTTATTTATACCCCGCTTATCTACAATGTGTACCCTAAGCGGCTTACAAGGCTGCGATAGCCACACAAATTACAATGGTGCACAGACAGGACAGGTGATAGTAACACTAAACAAAGTTAAAACCTTATGGCACCTCAATAACTAAACAGTGGTAAATAAAAACAGGTAGCGATGGCGGGAAAAAAAACTTAGTTAAGAATCGCCAAAGGCCTCCCGGAAAAGATAGGTCTTTAGCGCCTTCCGGAAGGCCTGTAGGGACTCTGCAGAGCACACTTCACTGGGGATGGAGTTCCAGAGGCTGGGGGCCGCCATTGAGAAAGCCCGGGTCCGAGTACTCGTCCTCTGGGCTTCACGAGGAGTGGCGACCCGAAGCAAGTGCGCTCGTGCCTGCCGAACAGGACGGGCCGAGGTTGATCGCTGAGCGATACGCTCTGCCAGGTAGTCCGGTCCCAAGCCATGGAAGGTTTTATAAACTAAAACCAAGACCTTGAATCTAATCCGGGCTGCAACGGGCAACCAGTGCAGACGGGCCAGGACTGGGGTGATGTGGTCATAGCGACGCACACCAGCCACCAGCCTGGCCGCTGCGTTCTGTACCCGCTGCAGGCGCCGGAGAAGAGTCAAGGGCAACCCCATGTAGAGGGCGTTACAGTAGTCCAGCCTCGAGATCACCAGAGCTTGGACCACTGTTCTCAGAGAGTTCGCGTCGAGGTACGGGCGGATCTGGGCAATCCGACGGAGATGGTAATAGGCGGACCTGGTGACCGACGCCACCTGGGACTCCATGGTGAGCGCCGGGTCCAGGAACACACCCAGATTCCGTGCCCTCTCTGCGAGCTGGAGGGAAACTCCCCCCAGACAGGGGAGAGGGCCACCGTACCCCGACGGCGAGCTCCCGAAGAACATAACCTCCGTCTTCTCAGGGTTGAGCTTAAGCCTGTTCGCCCCGGTCCAAGCCAGTACGGCCTCCAGGCACCCGTCGAGGACCCCCACAGATTCCACAGCAGAGGTGGTAAAGGAGAGATAGAGCTGCGTGTCATCAGCATACTGATGACAGCAGACTCCAAAACTCCTGATGACCCCCGCCAACAGCCTTACGTAGATGTTAAACAGCATGGGGGACAGAGACGACCCCTGTGGAACCCCACAAGGGAGAATCCAAGGGGCCGATAACTCCCCCCCATGCTGCACGTACTGTGGGCGGCCCTCCAGGAAGGAACGGAGCCAACTGCGAGCAGTGCCTCCGATTCCGACCTCAGAGAGCCGGTCCAACAGGATACAGTGGTCGACGGTATCAAAGGCCGCTGACAGATCCAGGAGGACCAACAGGGTAGAGCAACCCCTGTCGGCCGCCCGGAGAAGGTAATCTTGCAGGGCGACCAAAGCTGTTTCGGTACCCCGGCGGGGCCTGAACCCGGACTGGCATGGACCGAGGCACTGCCGATCCTCCAAGTATGACTGCAGCTGGACCGCCGCCACCCTCTCGATCACCTTGCCCATAAATGGGACGTTGGCGATTGGGCGATAATTTGTTAAATCGTCCACCGCCAGGCCAGGTTTTTTCAGAATGGGCTTTACCACCGTCTCCTTCAAACGAGAGGGAAAGACCCCCTCGCTGAAGGAGGCGGTGGCGATGGCAGAAGCCCATTCGGCCATAGTCCCTCTGGCAGCTCTAATTAGCCAGGCAGGGCAAGGGTCGAAAGGGGTGGAGCCAGGCCGGCAATGCGCCATAGCACTGGAGACCTCGACAGCGGAAACAGGCCCAAGCGCATCCGACCGAGGCGACGAAGGCGGACCAGCAACTGGAGATGGCTGGGCAGGACCACTGCAACCGGAGGCAAAGCCGGCACGGATGGCCTCTATTTTAGTTCGAAAGAAGGCTGCAAATTGCTCACTACTGAACTCAGTAGGAGGAGGCCTAGCCAGGCTAGGATTGCTGAGGTCCCGAACCACCCGGAAAAGCTCCGCCTGGCGGTTCGAGGCCTCAGCAATTCTCAGGGAGGTGAAAGATGTTCTGGCCTCCCTGATCGCGTTGGTATAGTGACTAGACTGGGCATCAACGGCAGCCTTACTCAACGCCATCCGGGTTTTCCTCCAGCTGCGCTCTAACCTCCTCCTCTCCTGCTTCATTGCCCTAAGCTCCCCCGTGAACCATGGGGAGGGCCGGGCTCGGCAACGGAGGAGGCACTTGGGGGCGATCCAGTCTATGGTGTGGACAGCAGTTTTATGCCAAAGATTAGCCACATCCTCGGCCGGAACGCCAGTCATACCACCAGGTAATCCCCCGAAGAGCTCACCGAACAGCTGGGGGTCCATGAGCCTCCAGGGGCGGGCCAAAACAGCGGGCCAATGGTCCCCGCGGGGAGGGGCCGGAATTGCCAGGGAGAAAGAGAGCAGGTGATGGTCTGTCCATGACACAGGAAGGGAGACAAAGTCCCCCACCTCCAGACACGAATCCCCTGACATGGAGGTAAACACCAGATCCAGGGTGTGACCGGATCTGTGGGTGGGGCATAAAACATGCTGGGACAGACCCATGGAAGCCATGGATTCCATGAACTCCAGAGCTGCACCAGAAAGTTCACCATCCGCATGCACGTTGAGATCACCCGCAACCAATAGGCAGCAGCGATGAACTCTGTGAGCTCCGAAAGGGATTGTGCAGGGTTGCGGGGAGCTCGGTAGCCCAGCACAATGCCAAATCTGTCCCGCTGTCCCACCAACAGATGAAGGACTTCTAACCCCTGGCTAACCAATGCCGAGGCCCTGCTAACACGTGAAGAGTCCCTGTAAACGATTGCGGCTCCCCCCCCCCCTTTTGACCTCCCAACCTTCCCACTCCCTCTACCAAGTACCCGGGCGGACACAGGAGAGAGAGGGAAGCCCCCCCTCCGTGCCCACCCAGGTCTCGGTGATGAACGCCAGGTCGGGCTTCTCATCCGCGATGGTATCATAGATGATAGGAATCTTGTTGTGAACCGACCTGGCGTTCATCAGGATACAGGCAAGGTTGGGGGCGCTGGTGGTAGGACTCCCGGGCACGTGGCAGAGAGCCGAGGGGTCAGAATGAGGGACAGACACGAGTTGTCTGACCCGAGTTCTTCTAGTCTGACAAACCCTTTGCCCAGAGGCTTGATTTAAAGTGCAGTATTTTTCCTTATATTCAAGATCTATATCTTAATAAAACAAAATAGGCAAAATGCCACCCAAGAAAGTGAAAACTCCTCTCAGGACCATGCCAGCCGAAGAACCTTGAACAAGAGGGAAGTAGAATTACCCAAGAGGGGGACGTTTTGGAGGGAAATCCTGAGAGAGAGAAATAGAACAAGCAAATAAGGTCCAGCTAGCATTGAGGCATATAGAAACTAAACAGGAAAAAGAAAAAGAACAGGCTAGAGTGAGAGAACTAGAAATTGCAGAAATGGAAAGGACCTGTCAAGAGAACTAGAAATTGAACAGAAGAAAATGAGAGAACCCGCCAGAGGGAAGTGGAAATTGAACAAGAAAATAGACGGGGGGAGGTGGTACAAATTGGACAAGAGGTTAGACAGAGAGAGATGAATTACCAGTCAGAATTTAACAGACTTGAACTTGAGGCTTTGAAGAACCAAAATAACAATAATTCCAGTACTGAAGAACAGAAAAGAAAAGACTTTAAGCAGGGTGATGACCCAGAAGTATTTTTAATTTCTTTATATGCAATAAAAGAAGCTGATGATGAGGACCATGAACCTTTATATTGGGAAGGCAGGGAAAAATACACATATAATCCTGTGGAAGGAAAATTTAGCACTACATTAACTAGTGAACAAAAAGAAGAAATCAAAAATATTTTAAATTAGTACAGAACTTTGTTTACATCAAACCCTGGAAGAGCTAAAGGGGTAGTACAATTTTGTCAGCTATTTCTGCTGCTTGTTTTTTGGTTGTGGGATTCTTATCCCTTACCAAGTAATGCAAATTAGGATTTAAAATTGCATAAAACTGCTCCAGACCCATCAGATTCTTCAATCCTTCTAAAGAATCAATATTCTCTTATTGTAGCCATTTATTTAAATAATTGGATAATTTATATCCCACTTCAGAATAAGTTTCTTCCTTGGAGTTAGGAACTGAACAAAATTTCTTTCTTAATTGCTCCCTACATGCTGAAAAACTAATTTTCTAAAAGCTTCATATTCTTTAGCTTGTTTCATTGGGCATAAATTTCTGCTAAAATACCACTAATCTGGGATCGTAAATAAAACATTCGATCTTCATTTTTAATTCCTAAATCCAGGCAACATCTTTCAAATGATACTGGAAAAGATTCTATACAATCCCCCTGTTTAAAAACTGGGAACCTTTTCATGTTTATTTTTGTGGTATCCCCACTTAAATTTTGGTTATTACCGCTATTAAATTGGACAGATAACTCAGTTTTCCACATTTCAAGTTGGAACTGTAATTCCTGATCTCTTTCTCTTTCTTTAACTTGTAATTCAATCTCTCTATCTTGCCTCCTGCTGCATTTGCAGTGCCCTTAATCTGCTCCTTTCTTTCTCTTTTTCTAACTGTAATTTTTCCTTTTCTACTTCCAATTTAAACTTATATTCTCATTCTATTTTCCACCTTTCAAATTCCTGTAAATTGTTATTTTCAGAAATTTCAGGAGACATCTGTCTTTCCCCTTCATGAGGTTTACCATCCCCCCCCCTCACAGACTAAATTCTCCTGGTCAGCCAGGGCTTCTCTCTGAATCTCCATCTTCTTCTTTTTATTTTTATTTGAAGGCATTAATACTGAAATATCTTTTTAAGTTCTAAATAATATATGTGCAGTCTTTCTTTTAAAAGTCCTGCTTATACTAAAAAGACTGAACCCACTTGTTACTTTGGGCGTTTATACACGACCCCTAAACTCCGGGGCAAATGGCTCCCAGCTCCAGAGCTTAAAAATGTTTACCCACCAGCTCCGGAGTTAACAGGAAATTAAGTGCGACCCCACCCACTTTAGCGCGTCCCAGTGCAGCTTTCAGGTACCTGCTCTTTGGAGGTGAATATTATTTGATCCGGTGTAAGGATAGTGAGTGCGGGGCTCTCCTTGCTTCTGTTTGTTGTTTTTTGGCTCCCGCCCCTTTAAGAGCTACTTTTACAGAGACGAGAGGCAGAACGAGGTGAGCGGCATGCTTTTCTTTCTCTTTTTCTCCCTCCCCTCACGCAGCCAGCAACCAGGAAGTGCGGAGGGGGGTGGGAACACCCGAAGAGCGACGAACCCCTAAGATCTCTGGTCCGAATTTAAGTGGCCAGCGGATCTTAGGGGTTGTGTAAAAGGGCTCTTTGTTATTAGGTTGTATGCTAGTTCAATGACCGGTAGCAAAAGTTAAAACAGGAGCTGTCATCTTCCCCTGCCAAGCTTCCCAACCTTAGAATCATAGAATCATAGAATCATAGAGTTGGAAGAGACCTCAAGGGCCATCTAGTCCAACCCCCTGCCATGCAGGAACCCCCATCACAATATTTCCAACAGATGGCCATCCAGCCTCTGTTTAAAAACCTCCAAAGAAGGAGACTCAACCACCCTCCACGGCAGCATATTCCACTGCCGAATAGCTCTAACTGTCATGAAGTTCTTCCTAATGTTCAAATGGAATCTCTTTTCCTGTAGTTTGAAACCATTGCCCTGAGTCCTAGTCTCTGAAGCCATGGAAAACAAACCTGTTCCCTCTTCAATATGACATCCTTTCAAATATTTAAACATAGCTATCATATTCCCCTCTCAGTCTTCTTTTAGAGAGGCTAAACATTCCCAGTTCCCTAAGCTAGATGTGTATCTCTCACTTGGCAAGTCTTCCAGCTAAACTTAGCAGTTTACTGAATTTTTACCTCTATTTCCCAGCTTTCAATATTACAGGAAATACTCTTCCTTTTCCTCAACGTTTCCCCTTATTTTTCAGCTGCCACTAGTCGCTTTTTGATAGAAACCTAGTGTTTTGAAAGGTGACAGGTGCTTATACTTCAAGGCAAAATATGGTTCTAAGAGACCTGAATTTTCCCACACTACCAAGGGTTTTCTCCAGACTGCCTTTGAAGCCTCCCAAGATAAAACTTATTTCTTTGTTTTATCAAGGCAAACACTTCATCACCTTTCAGTCCTAACCCTTTTAAACAGAGAAATTCCTCTGGTGTCGCACCAACAACCACTAAATACTGTCATCAATAAAATTACTTTAAATTTCCATCAATTAAAAATGTGATCTGACACAAAGTGTTTAAAGTTCAAACAACTGGATGTATTTATTGATTTCACACAGGTAGTTGAATATACATTGAGAACACATTCTTGTAAATCAACTTAGAACAACATTTTGTATCTATTTATATTTTAAACTTTCTCAGTTATCTATGCTCACAGTTCTTATACCATTTCTACAACACTCTAGTTTCACTCTTCAGACCCTAACTAAACCCTAATCAGTCCCTAACAGTTATCAGAAACCTTTCCAGCCCTATCCAGTGCCTATGCAGCCCATATCTATCAGTTATATATGCTTTAGCCCCACCTTGAAAGAGGTTTAGAGGAGTGACAAAATGCAGAGAAGAAACTTATGCTCAGCTGGGGACCAAAATCTTAAATTACCTCACAAAATTGTTAGAACAAGAAGGAGCAACATCAGCTGAGGAAATCAAAGAAATTGTGGCTCTAGAACAGTTTTATGCAGCCCTCAGTGGTGAACTAAAATATCTGATAAAGGAGAAACACCCTAAAACTCTACAAGCAGCAGCTGAGTTAGCTGACCAGATCAATGAAATTAGAGACCATGGGTTTGATGGCCCAAGATTTGGCACGAAAGGTTATGAAAATCATAAGAACAAGTCCCAAGGTGAACGGGGGAGACATAGTTCAGTGCCAAATGGAAAGAATCATCCACAGGGTAGAGAGATCCCAGATCTGACAAAATTGCACAATCACCAGTGCACGTGGTGGGCCACCCTGCATGCAGTGCCATGAGCTAACATCCTGCTGCAGGACCACCACCACCACCCCAAAACAACAACAACAACAACTTGCTTTGTTTTAATTTATCAATTAATCCTAAAATGGGCCTAGGCCATGGTTGATACACAAGAACAATGTCGCATCAACATGGACTGATGTTGCTACAGAGAGCAAAACCAACAAGCCTGGAAGCATCCACTAACTTAATCCAGACTGTGTGCTCACTTTGTGAAACAGTAGGAGTGAGAGTGTGTGTTAAATGGATATGTAGATCCAGCTTTTTCCTTAGTTTCTGAGGAAAATAATTACCAAGACTTGAAACCTCTTAATGTGCTTAAGTATGAAAAGATGTGGCAAACTGGACAATGCAAGGTGTGTGTGTACAAGCAGTACAGTAGGATGCCGGTAACCGCTGGGGATCGGTTCCAGGCCTTCCCGTGGGTAGTGAAAACCGTGGATAGGAGAGAATGCCAAAAAAAAAAACCCACCCAAAATTGTTTTGTGACAGCAGCTTGCTTCACAGCTGCTGTTTTATGATAGTAGCTTGCTTTATGGCTGCTGAATTATTTGTTTTCCGCTGCCATCTGTGGATAACTTAATCAGTAGTTAATGACGCAGTGGATATGGAGGTCCTACTATATTTTATCAAATAAATATTCCAGTGTGTTTCAATAGCCATCCATTCTGAGCCTAATTCTGAAATTCTGCATAAAGGATTTTGTGTGCCCAGTTTTTCAGCATAGAACAGCATTAGCCCCAGAGCCTGGAAAAGTTACTTCTATGCCCATCAACTCTCAGAATCCTCCCCAATAAGTTATGCTGGGAGGAAGGGGTCTGAAACAGGAAACTTTTTAAGCCTCTGGTCAAGCCCAAGCATCCGACCTCCGGGTCTGGGTAAGAGGCGGAACTTGACGGAACCTCCTGATTTCATATGATTTTTACATGGGATCCTTCCCAAACCACCATCAAATCACATATCCGATTCATGACCAACTATTACACAATAATAATCATGTATCCTCTAGCGAATGGCTCGGTAGTGGCGCAAAACATGGTTCCATCTCACGGAACCATCTGATTTCATATGATTTTTACATTGGATCATGATAAATCCATTATCATATAGAGAGCCTATTTCAGTCCACAGATTGCACACCAAAAATCATGGGGCCATCAGCGCATGACTCCGCAGCGGTGCAAAAACATAGTTCCACGGCACGGAACCACACAGAACTACCTGATTTTTACCCAGGATCAACTCCAAATCAGTACCACATCCTAGCCCCCACCCTTACACACAGACTGCACACCCAAAATCAGGGGTCCGTTAGCGCATGGCTCTGTAGTGGCGCAAAAACTTGGTTCCAAGGCACGGAACCACACGGAACTACCTTATTTTTACCCAGGATCACCTCCAAACCAGTATCACATCCTAGGCCCCATGCTTACACACAAATTGCATGTCAAAAATGAAGGGTCCATCAGCACATGGCTCCACAGTGGCGCAAAAAAGTGTATCCAAGGCACAGATCCACACCGATCTACACGATTTTTACCCAGGATCACCTCCAATCCGATCTCACATCTTAGAACCCATGTCTTCCCACAGATTGCATATTAAAAATCAGGGGTCCGTCGGTGCATGACTTCGCAGTGTCACAAATACATGGTTCCAAGGCATGGATCCACCCAACTTTACATTTATTACAAACTAGGCTGAACTGTGCTTTCAGCATTGTAAGGCTAATTACATTGGTGACAATGAGGCCTGTAATAAGACTTCCTGGGGTAGGAACTGGCAAGCCACCCCAGTATCCCTGCCAAGAACATTCCATGGACAGAGACAAGAGGCTAAAAGATATGACGCTGGAAGATGAGCCCCTCAGGTCGGAAGGCGTCCAACATGCTACTGAGGAAGAGCGGAGGACAACTACAAGTAGCTCCAGAGCTAATGAAGTGGCTGGACCAAAGCCGAAAGGACGCTCAGCTGCAGACGTGCCTGGAAGAGAAAGGAAAGTCCAATGCTGCAAAGAAATATACTGCATAGGAACCTGGAATGTGAGATCTATGAACCAGGGTAAACTGGATGTGGTCAAACGTTAGATGGAAAGAATAAACATTGACATCTTGGGCATCAGCGAACTTAAATGGACAGGAATGGGTGGATTCAGTTCAGATGCCTATCACATGTACTACTGTGGGCAAGAATCCCATAGAAGAAATGGAGTAGCCCTCATAGTCAACAATAGAGTAGGAAAATCAGTACTGAGATACAACCTAAAAAATGATAGAATGATTTCGGTACGATTCCAAGGCAACCCTTTCAACATCACAGTAATCCAAGTTTATGCACCAACTACCGGTTCTGAAGAGTCTGAGATTGACCAGTTTTATGAAGACTTACAACAACTTCTAGAACTGACACCAAAGAAAGATGTTCTTCTCATCATAGGGGATTGGAATGCTAAAGTAGGGAGTCAAGTGATAAAAGGAATAACTGGCAAGTTTGGCCTTGGAGTTCCAAATGAAGCAGGGCAAAGGCTCATTGCGTTTTGTGAAGAGAACAAGTTAGTCATTGCAAACACTCTTTTCCAACAACATAAAAGGCGATTCCGTGCCTTGGAATCATGTTTTTGCACCACTGTAGAGCCATGCGCTGACGGACCCCTGATTTTGGGTGTGCAGTCTGTGTGTAAGGGTGGGGCCTAAGATGTGATACTGGTTTGGAGTTGATCCTGGGTAAAAATCAGGTAGTTCCGTGTGGTTCCGTGCCTTGGAACCCTGTTTTTGCGCCACTGTGGAGCCATGCGCTGCCGGAGCCCTGATCTTGGGTGTGCAGTCTGTGTGTAAGGGTGGGGCATAAGATGTGATACTGGCTTGGAGTTGAACTTGGGTAAAAATCAGGTAGTTCCATGTGGTTCCGTGCCTTGGAACCATGTTCTTGCACAACTGTGGAGCCATGCGCTGACGGACCCCTGATTTTGGGTGTGCACTCTGTGTGTAAGGGTGGGGCCTAGGATGTGATACTGGTTTGGAGTTGATCCTGGGTAAAAATCAGGTAGTTCCGTGTGGTTCCGTGCCTTGGAATCATGTTTTTGCACCACTGTGGAGCCATGCGCTGACGGACCCCTGATTTTGGGTGTGAAGTCTGTGTGTAAGGGTGGGGCCTAGGATGTGATACTGGGTTGGAGTTGATCCTGGGTAAAAATCAGGTAGCTCCGTGTGGTTCCGTGCCTTGGAATCATGCTTTTGCGCCACTGTGGAACCATGCGCTTCCAGAGGCCTGATTTTGGGTATGCAGTCTGTGTGTAGGGGTGGCGCCTAGGATGTGGTACTGATTTGGAGGTGATCCTGGGTAAAAATCAGGTAGTTCCATGTGGTTCCATGCCTTGGAACCATGCTTTTGCGCCACTGTGGAGCCATGCTCTGACGGACCCCTGATTTTGGGTGTGCAGTCTGTTTGTAAGGGTGGGGCCTAAGATGTGATACTGGTTTGGAGTTGATCCTGGGTAAAAATCAGGTAGTTCCGTGTGGTTCCGTGCCTTGGAATCATGTTTTTGTACCACTGTGGAGCCATGCGCTGACGGACCCCTGATTTTGGGTGTGCAGTCTGTGCGTATGGATGGGGCCTCGGAGGTGATACTGGTTTGGAGTTGATGATTCCGGGTAAAAATCAGGTAGTTCTGTGTGGTTCCGTGCCTTGGAATCATGTTTTTGCACGACTGTGGAGCCATGCGCTGACGGACCCCTGATTTTGGGTGTGCAGTCTGTGCGTAAGGGTGGGGCCTCGGATGTGATACTGGTTTGGAGTTGATCCTGGGTAAAAATCAGGTAGCTCCGTGTGGTTCCGTGCCTTGGAATCATGCTTTTGCGCCACTGTGGAGCCATGCGCTTCCAGAGGCCTGATTTTGGGTGTGCAGTCTGTGTGTAGGGGTGGCGCCTAGGATTTGTTACTGGTTTGGAGGTGATCCGGGTAAAAATCAGGTAGTTATGTGTGGTTCCGTGCCTTCCAACCGTGTTTTTGCGCCACTGCCTAGCCATGCGCTGACAGATCCCTGATTTTGGGTGTGCAGTCTGTCTGTAAGGGTGGGGCTTAAGATGTGATTCTGGTTTGGAGTTGATCCTGGGTGAAAATCAGGTAGTTCCGTGTGGTTCCGTGCCTTGGAATCATGTTTTTGCGCCACTGTGGAGCCATGCGCTGCCAGAGCCCTGATTTTGGGTGTGCAGTCTGTGTGTAAGGGTGGGGACTAAGATGTGATACTGGTTTGGAGTTGATCCTGGGTAAAAATCAGGTAGTTCCGTGTGGTTCTGTGCCTTGGAATCATGTTTTTGCGCCACTGTGGAGCCATGCGCTGCCGGAGCCCTGATCTTGGGTGTGCAGTCTGTGTGTAAGGGTGGGGCCTAAGATGTGATACTGGCTTGGAGTTGAACTTGGGTAAAAATCAGGTAGTTCTGTGTGGTTCCGTGCCTTGGAACCATGTTCTTGCACCACTGTGGAGCCATGCGCTTCCAGAGGCCTGATTTTGGGTGTGCAGTCTGTGTGTAAGGGTGGAGCCTAAGATGTGATACTGGTTTGGAGTTGATCCTGGGTAAAAATCAGGTAGTTCCGTGTGGTTCCGTGCCTTGGAATCATGTTTTTGCGCCACTGTGGAGCCATGCGCTGCCAGAGCCCTGATTTTGGGTGTGCAGTCTGTGTGTAAGGGTGGGGACTAAGATGTGATACTGGTTTGGAGTTGATCCTGGGTAAAAATCAGGTAGTTCCGTGTGGTTCCGTGCCTTGGAATCATGTTTTTGCACCACTGTAGAGCCATGCGCTGACGGACCCCTGATTTTGGGTGTGCAGTCTGTGTGTAAGGGTGGGGCCTAAGATGTGATACTGGTTTGGAGTTGATCCTGGGTAAAAATCAGGTAGTTCCGTGTGGTTCCGTGCCTTGGAATCATGTTTTTGCGCCACTGTGGAGCCATGCGCTGCCAGAGCCCTGATTTTGGGTGTGCAGTCTGTGTGTAAGGGTGGGGACTAAGATGTGATACTGGTTTGGAGTTGATCCTGGGTAAAAATCAGGTAGTTCCGTGTGGTTCTGTGCCTTGGAATCATGTTTTTGCGCCACTGTGGAGCCATGCGCTGCCAGAGCCCTGATCTTGGGTGTGCAGTCTGTGTGTAAGGGTGGGGCCTAAGATGTGATACTGGCTTGGAGTTGAACTTGGGTAAAAATCAGGTAGTTCTGTGTGGTTCCGTGCCTTGGAACCATGTTCTTGCACCACTGTGGAGCCATGCGCTTCCAGAGGCCTGATTTTGGGTGTGCAGTCTGTGTGTAAGGGTGGAGCCTAAGATGTGATACTGGTTTGGAGTTGATCCTGTGTAAAATTCACGTAGTTCTGTGTGGTTCCGTGCCTTGGATCCATGTTTTTGCGCCAGTGTGGAGCCATGCGCTTCCAGAGGCCTGGTTTTTGGGTGTGCAGTCTGTGTGTAAGGGTGGGGCCTAAGATGTAATACTGGTTTGGAGTTGATCCTGGGTAAAAATCAGGTAGTTCCGTGTGGTTCCGTGCCTTGGAATCATGTTTTTGCACCACTGCGGAGCCATGCGCTGACAGACCCCTGATTTTGGGTGTGCAGTCTGTGTGTAAGGGTGGGGACTAAGATGTGATACTGGTTTGGAGTTGATCCTGGGTAAAAATCAGGTAGTTCCGTGTGGTTCTGTGCCTTGGAACCTTGTTTTTGCGCCACTGCAGAGCCATGTGCTGACGGACCCCTGATTTTGGGTGTGCAGTCTGTGTGTAAGGGTGGGGGCTAGGATTTGTTACTGTTTTGGAGGTGATCCTGGGTAAAAATCAGGTAGCTCCGTGTGGTTCCGTGTCTTGGAACCATATTTTTGCGTCACTGCGAAGCCATGCAGTGACGGACCCCTGATTTTGGGTGTGCAATTTGTGGATTGAAATGGGCTCTATATATGATAGTGGATTTATCATGATCCAATTTAAAAATCATATGAAATCAGATGGTTCCGTGAGATGGAACCATGTTTTTGCGCCAGTAGCGATCCATGCGCTGGAGGATACATGATTATTACTGTCTAATAGTTGGCCATGAATGGGATGTGTGATTTGATGGTGATTTGGGAAGGATCCCATGTAAAAATCATATGAAATCAGGAGGTTCCGTCAAGTTCCGCCTTTTACTTTCTTCCCCGACCTCCCTAGGCGGCTGTGCAGGCTCAGCAGCCATGGCTTCAGAGCCCAGGAATGTCACCGTTTTGAACTGCAATGCCCATGGCCTCCCTGCCAACATGACTGCAGGAGGGATTCTGGAAGCTGTCCTCCTCCTCCCCCCCGAAAAAAAAGTAACGTCGCGGAGTCCTGGGCTCCTCGGCGAAGCACCTGTTTGAATCCCCCCCCGCTCTCCTTCTACTTCTCTTCAGAGCTTGGTGCGGCAACTCTCCCTTCACATTGGGCTTTCATTTCAGGCCTCCCCGGGGGAGGGGGGGGCTTTAAAAATCCAAAGCCAAGCCCTGAGCTGAGAGGAGTTCCTTTTTGGACTACGACTCCCAGAGTCAGCCCGCTCCGTTCCCAAAGGAGAGGTCGGGCGTCTGCGGAGGCGTGGCCGCGGGGAGGGCCTCTCCTCGGCTCTGTTTCTTCCCCTCTCCCGCCAGTGCCAGTGCCGGCGTGGGGGTCCCATCCGACGGCAGGCGGCTCTTTCTTTCCCGCGCTCAGGTCGCCCGTCTCGCCCCGCTTTCCTAAAGGATGCCTGCCCGGGCTTGGGCGCTGCTGTGGGCGCTGTGCTTGGCGTCGTGGCCCGGAGGCGCGCGGGGCTCGCCTTGCACAGCGCCCTGCCGGCCCGAGCTGTGCCCGACGGTGCGCTGCGCCGCCCCGGAGCTGACGGCGCGGGACGAGTGCGGCTGCTGCGCGCGGTGCCTGGGCGCCGAGGGCGAGCGGTGCGGCGGCACCCGGGGCGCCCGCTGCGGCCCGGGGCTCGTCTGCGTGAGCCAGCGGCCGCCGGTGGAGGAGGAGGAGGAGGAAGAAGAAGAAGAAGGCACCGGGCGCTGCGTCTGCAAGGAGGACGGCGCCGTCTGCGGCTCCGACGGCCGCTCCTACAGCAGCGTCTGCGCCCTCCACCTGCACAGCTGGCGCGCCCTCCACGCCGGCCGCGAGCGCGTCCGCAAGGCGCACGACGGCGAGTGCAAGCTCGGTAAGTCTCCGCGTCCCTTCGGGGGCCGCGATCTCGGTGCCGTTTCTTCTCCTCGCTCAGACCCCTTCCTGGGTCTCAGCAAGCGCCCTCCAAACGCTCGCCTGCCGGGAGTGCTCCACGACCAATCCCATCGCCGGTGGCCGGCGGCGAAGGGGAACGATGGGCGTTGTATTCCCCCGGCCCGCCGCAACGGGGGAGTCGGGACGGCCACAAATATAGGATCGTGACGCGAGCTAGGATTCGCCACCTCGCGGTCCAAAATTTCGCTTGGAATTCTCGGAAAGACCATGAGATTGAAATAAAAAGCCTTTCTGAGTAGATGTCCTCTTCCCCCAATTTATAGGGGTGTCCAAACTTTGGCCCTCCAGATGTTTTGGACCACAACTCCCAGAATTCCAAGCCCGTCGTGCCAATGACAAAGGACTGTGGGAGTTGTGGTCCAAAGCTTGGACACCAATGCATAGTTTCCCCGAGTTTACAAACTTGATAATGCTTTCAGTTCCACGATGGAGTCACAAAGAGTCAGTCACGACTGTAATGACACCACACACACACACACACACACACACAAGATGTTCGCTATGAACGTTTCCTAGGAATTGAAGTTCACTTCCAGAGAAGTGATTTTAGACTTTGGAGGGGTAAATTATCCCACCCTCCGTATCCTTTTGTGTTGTAACATTTTTGTGTAGAGTCTCTGTCAAGTAATGTAACTTTTAAGTAATGGAATGCAGAGGTGTTTTATGTCTGAGTAGGCAGGATTTCAGGCAGTGAAGTCTGAGATTGGGCTGAAAAGAACAACAATAGGGCACTGGAACAATCCTCTCAGAGCCCTGTAGAACTTTTTTGAAAACACCTCTTGATAGTTTGAGTTTGTGATGGTCCCTCACAGCTAATATTTATCCCCAAAAAGGTTAAATACCATTGTAAATAACATAATCTTGATGGTCAAATCAGGGTCCATCTGAGTATCAAGGTGTATGCCATTCATTTGCTCCAGAAATACAGTATCAAGGTGCCATAATTAATCTATTTGATCTCCTGGCTGGAGATTATTTCTCCTTAGCACGTCTTTTAAAGACATGTAAAAGAAGCCTATTGCAGTCAACTCCTTTTGAATTGTTTTTGAACATTTAAGTTTTTAAGTCCTACCCACCCCAGTAATATGCCAGGAACAGTAAAAGGATTAAAAAAAGAAGAAGAAGAAGAAGAAAGAAAATATCTTCCCCTCCCCAACATCTCTTAAGGTTGAGCCTGCAAGTGAGTTATGTGTTCCAGAGACCTATTATTGGGGGGGGGGGGTTTGCTTCTCAAGAAAACCTTGCCCGGGCAATAGATTTTAATTGTAATAAATTAGGATGACCAGTGTAGTTATGAATGGATCCTGTGGCCATTCGTTGCTGGAAAAGGAAGTTTGTCTTGTAATCTGCAACCTGAAACTGTGTAACCAGGACACGAAGCTTTGGTCAGAAAATAGTGCAGTATTTAAAAACTGGCTTGCAGTGATCACTCGGGTGTTTGTCTGGAAAGACATTGAAACCGTGTGTGCTTTAGTGTATGTTTGCACACACACCCCTAGTTGAGGGGATGGGGAGGGAGATAGAAATGCAGCAGGTAAATGCCAAATTATGCACAGCTATGGAGAAAACTGGTCCAATGAGACAAACCAAGCAGACAATCTTACGCAGTGTTCAATTTCCCAGATAGCCTGTTTCACTTATTTCAGTGTCTAGGAGAGAATCCGGCAACACCTGCACTCTCAGACGGAAGCGTGCAGGGGCAGTTTACCAGTTTATGGGCTGGCCGAGATAATCCCCCCCCCCTGAATTCCAAGGGATTAAATCAAGAGGAATTTTGTTTGTTTGTTTCTGATGGCCTCTTTCCATGGAAAAGAGGAGAAAGAAAAGAAATTGTGAATATTAGCATGTCAGTAGCAAAACAGGGTCCAAGCCAAGTCTTCTCTTGTTCATATTCCACCCCCCTTATGCATGGTTACCCAAGTGTAAATTGCACTGTATTTATATAGAACTCACTCCAGGGACAATTAAAATGGCAGTCCTAATTTGCTATTTTTAAGCAAAAAATAGCAAATTATTTTTTACTTTGTGTTTTCCTAGAGTAAGATACAAGGGGAGGATTTTAATCTGATGATCCACAATGCCAAGCACAAAAGCCCTTGGGGTGGTTGTATCTTTAGATACATGCAGGATGATGACTGGTTTCGTGTGACAGTCTGTTTTTAGCCTTTTTAAGTGACAATGAAGCTTATATGTGGGCAGGAGAAGGGCATTAATTGAGTATTGCAGATGCTGAGGGTTGTGGTTCATTTGGCTGGGTAGCACAGATGACAGGCAGATGATAGAACAGTGTGTGTTCCCTAAGGATTGAGGACTTCAAAGAAGCAAAATACCCTGTAGAAAAAGTGGGGTCTAATAGGTAAGATGTGGTTGTAAAATGAGGAGTGGTTTACTCGTTTTACATGGCTATACAGTAGTCTAATTTTCTACTCATTCTGATTTCAGACGTACCTTAGGCAGACTTCAGTTTTGTGTTAAACTTAAGATGGTGTAGCTTTGACCAGATATTTTGAGTTAAAATTCCCATAGTCTTTTCTAATTAGCCATAGTGGCTAGAGTTTATGGGAAATGGGTCAAAACATCTGGAGACCCATAGGCTCTTCATGCTTGTGTTGAACTGTGGTTTGGGAAGCACAGTCCTAGTTCAGTGTAATGTCTAATCCTAGTTCAGTATAATATCTAAACAGGTCCACCTTTTATTATTAAGATAAAGGGGGAAAGGGCATCATTGTGCATGGTGAATGATTGGAGGTAAAGCTTTACTGCAGAGAAATCAGAAGAGTGTGGAAGTCTTGAAGTCACTTGAAATTCTTTTTAATTTCTAGGCAATGGCATGAATTTGGAGAGATTATGCCTCAGTCATAATCTGAAACTCTTCATCTGTACTGTTTAGGAAAGTTACTTTCAGTGACTACAACTCCCAGAATCCTATCACCACCAGGAGGAGGGCTGGGAATTATATTCCAAAATAAGAAAATTTCCAAGCTCTGCTTTTATTAACATAGAAGTCCCAGACTGATACCTTCCCTTCCGGGGTAGAATTTGGCAAGCCATCATTCTAAACCTTTTGGTGTGTGTACATATGGCCCATTTCAGTAGATACAGAGACATACTCTCTGTGCTGTGGGTTGACCGTTTAAACCAGTAGTTCCAAACCTTGGATCTCCAGATGTTCTTGGACTGCAACTCCCAGAAGCCCTTGCCAGCACAACTACTAGAGAAGGCTCCTGGGAGTCATTGTCCAAGAACATCTGTTGACCCAAGATTGGGAACCACTAACAGTGCTTCCTAAAAGCCCCACTTTCCTCTAGTCCTTATTGAGAGGTGTGGGCTGTGATGTTCTAAAATTTCTCTGATCCGGGCAGTCGGAGGCAAGTGTTCTGCTCAGGGCCATCCCATTTCCCACTAGCAAGCATGCAGCAAGATAGGACCAGCAGGTCTGGCTTCTAGGGGATCACATGTATGTCCCCAGGAAAAGAGCCCTGCTTTCCATGCCAAATTCAGTCCTATCCTGCAGTTGTGAATCGCCGTGGCACCTAAGTGAGGCTTAGGATGCTGCCATCTGGGCCGGATGTGTTATTAGAGGCAGCTGCCAGTTGCTGAACAGCACTTCTCCTAGGAAAGAAGAGCAGCCCACACCCATGTTGAAATCAAGGGCTGTGGGCTTGGTTCACTTGGCTATATTATCATTTCCTGATATTCCCAATGATGCGGTGACCCAGGCCTTTGGGGGTGGGGGGGTGGGGGGGTTGACAATCCAAAACCTTTCTGATCATGCCATCTGCTGCCACTACTTACCCCGTTCACGTAGATTGAAGGTAGCGTCTATCCTCCTGTTAGCCTCAAGGTGAATTTTCCTGGCAACTGTACATTGTTATGACCTATCCTGATTGTGCTGCTTGTGCCAAAAAGAGCAGCAGGGGGTAAAGGAAGAGACTGCAAATGAAATGGATTGACTTAATAAGGGAAGTTACAACTTTGAGTTTGCAAGACCTGAGGAGGGTTGCCAGTGATAAGACCTTTTGGAGGTCACTAATTAATAGGGTTGCCACAATTTGGAAGTTACTTTTCAGTGTGTAATAGTATCCTTGTGTTGCAGTGCAAAATATTGGGAGATGGTTCAGTCTCAAATGTGTAATTAAGATGCATTAGTTGTACAAAAGACCTTAGAAAGGTATACGTAACAGGTACCAACAGATCCAGATAACCGTTTATATCGAATTATGTGGGTTATATGTAGTCCTTGAAAGATAGTGCTTCTTCATATTTACAGTGTCACAAAACTATACATTTTTGAATTCTCTTTGGAAATATGGTTATCAGCTCCTGTACTCAGAAATATACCTTCAGATTAATTCTTCTTCTTCTTCTTCTTCTTCTTCTTCTTCTTCTTCTTCTTCTTCTTCTTCTTCTTCTTCTTCTTCTTCTTCTTCTTCTTCTTCTTCTTCTTCTTCTTCCTTTGTATATATGTTATTTTAAAGAATGTTGCCCTGGAGTGCATTAATTTGTTGGGGAGGGGGTTAGATCTGTAATAAATAAAGCAAACAATGGTCTAAATGAAGCATTTGGCGCCTAGCCTTAGCCTACCACTTGCCTCTTCCATTGCCCATTCAGATGATAATGAAAGCTCAGCCAAAGAGAGGGGCATTTATGTGTCAGTAAGTACCTCATTATATCTTAACCCAAGGGCACTAATTTATTCATGTAGAATCAGGGGGCATAATATTTAACAGTTCCCTTTGGGAGTCAGCTTGTGTGTAACAGCTGCTTCTCTTTCTATTATGTTGTCTCCCCCCCCCCCCAATTTTCTTACAGACATGTTTTAATGAGTGGGGGTTGGGGGAATGGGACATATATAATTGTGGAGCTTTTTTTCTCTTCTGGGTTTTGATTCTTGCTGCTGCCAAGCACAGTGCTAATTTGGGGTGGGGTGGCATGTTTCGAAATAATTTATTGTTCAGCAAGAGACGCCCACTCCTTCCTTGGGCATGTTCTAATTTATTAAATGGAACACAGTCCACTTGAGGCTTGAAGCCCTTTGCAGACAAGAGCAATACGATTTCACTGCTGCCCTTACTTTCTTTTTAATCAGATCTTTTCATTAATGCCTTTTGAGCACTTTTGCGAAACAAAGCCAAACCTTCTTTGTGTCCTGTCTCTGTCTTTCCCTCCCCCCCTCCCCCCCCCACTCCATCCTGCCACCCTTGATCAATCTTGTTTTAGGCAGGCCTTGGTAAAATGGGCCATCTCTGTGCATGAGATGGGACTTTTTTCAAAAGAATCTGCGATTCCTTTGAGCTGCTCTAACCCAAGGCTTGCTTTATAATGCCCTGAATATATCAAAGCATAAGTGACAGATCCCCTTTCATCCCCAGCAGTGTTTTTCACACTCTTTAATCCTCTTGCTGACTCCACCAATAGGAGATTAGTCTGGAGTTTAGCTCATTTCACTGCCAGCATTGTTAGAGTTCCATTTTCATAAACTGAATATATATTTCTCTCTCCCCCCCCCCTCTCTCTCTCTCTCTCTCACACACACACACACACACACACACACACAAAGAAACTCACACATGTGGGTGTCCAAGTCATGCTACTTTTCGCTTTTAACCCCTGCAGTATTTTTCCCTGTGTCCTGTCCTTCCCTACAGAGAGAGTGTGTTGTTGTGCTCACGATCCCCAAGGGAAGAGGAGTGGAAAAAAGGAGAAGCTGCTAAACATAACCATCTGACACTGTCTGTGAGGCAGTCTGGTCTTACCCTAAAGGGAAGTGATGTGGGTGCCCATATTCTCCCTTCAAATGAACCTGCAAAAACATGAGCAGAGGCAAAAGGACTGAACAAACCCTTCCCCATCTGTTCAAGATGACAATCTCTTGGGCTGCTTCTCACCTGGAAGGATACAGTTTTCACACTCAGAGACTAGTTTTTGTTGCAAAGCACTGCATGTTGTGGCAACTGTAGGATCTAGAAAGGGATACAATTGTGGCATTTTTGGAAGTTTGAAGGGGTCCCAAGTATACTTACAATAAACTTTCTCACACGCTCTCTCTGCCCTTTCTATTTCCAAACAAAAAATTCTCCCTAATATTTACTGGGAATATTATTCCCTGCAGTTTGAATCTCTTGGTTGAACTCATCCCTATGAGCAATAGAACGCAAGCTCACTCCACCTTTTTAATATGGCAAACCAACAGGTACTAGAAAATAGCAATCAAGTTTACTTCTCCAGGCCACTCTCTCTTACAGCTTGGTTTCCAGATCCTTCATCATCTAATTCGCCTTCCTTTGGATGTGTTCTGATTTTTCACTAGCCTTAAAGTGCAATGTGAGACACATTATTCCAAGTGAAGTCTGAGCAAAGCAGAATCGAGTGGTCCTGTTTCCTCTGTTAATCTGGAAGGCTGGAAATCTGATGCAGCCTGGGAATGCAATACCTAATTACATTATTTTGTCCTCACATTACCTTGTTCAACTCCTGTCTGATTTGTGGTTTAACAGCACAGAGCCTTTTGCATGTTTTGCTGTCAAACTGTGTGACATCCATTTAGGCTGGTTCATTTGGGCTTTTTTAAAAGAACCTGTTGAAATTCATTTTGGTTGTTTTAGACTAATCCTCCAATTTGTTAAGTTCCCCTTGAATCTTCATTCTGAGTTCTGAAATATTAGCTACCCCAGCCAGATTGATGATATGTCCCTCTACTCCTTTGCCCAAGTCATGTATAAAAAGTGTCAAACAGTGCTGGATCCAGAACAGAATTGTGTGGCACCCAACACCCCTTCTCTTCACGATGCCAAGAAACCACTGGTGCTCACTCTTTGACATGGTCTGTCAACCATGTAGAAATCCATCTAATGATAGCATTGACTATTCCACAGTTTGCTAGCTTGTTCACAAGACTATCATGGAGAGGCATTTGTTAAAACCATACATCATGGTGTTGATGTGCTGTCAGGTCAGTTCTGACTTATGGAAAGTTTTCCCAGGGTTTTCCAGGTATTGGGTACTTAGAAATAAGGGATCATTCCCTTTGTCGGGGGTGGGGGGCATGCTGTTACTGTGCTGTTTGCCCAAGGCTGCACAGGCTGCCTGTATTCACAGGAGGCACAGCGTGGAACTGAAGCATTTCTGGGAACAAAATGGGGTTTACCTCCAGCCTTCAATAACTACCAAGCTTGTTAATTGTATGGGTGGGTGGGTGAGAGATAAAAATAGTGTGGCACAGTTTACTTTTGAGACGTATATTCTAGTTCTTAGCAATCACAAGATTCTTTCCTAGGTCAGCTGTTTGTTGATCTGCTCCAGAACCTTTCCTAGAATAGCCACTAGTTGGTAGTGGCCCACACCCTTTTTCTCCCTCTGTTGATGAAGGGAATGGCATTTACCTTCCTCCAATCTGCAAGGATCTCATTTGTTCTCTTAAGAATTCTGAAACATTATAGATAGAGGCTGTGAGGCTGCCTCTGTGACTCGGTTTATGTATGACAAAAACAAAGAACGGTTGTGACACTTTAGAGGCCAACAGATTTATTTCAGTGCAAGATTTCATCTGTCTGTCTTTAGGATGCCAAAACTCTTCCATTTTTTTTTACACGTGCTGAAACAGACTACCGTGACTACCGCCTGGTAAACATGTTCTTTTATTATCTCTGAATGCAGTCCAACTGGCCCTCTAAACTTGAATTAATTTAGGTCCCCATACCAACTTTGTAGCTACCTTGGATGACAACAAGCCTCACTGCAAAAGGCATGTTGAGTCATTGTTTAGATTCAGCCCATCTTCAGCTAGGATCTATTTTTCTCATGCCATTTTTCCAGCCATTAGAAATTTTACCATCTTGGACTAGACTGGGTGATATCTTCATAGGCTGTTAGTAGAAAAATAAAAAAAAAGTTGCTGAGCCTTCGAGAGCAAGCTGTCTTTTTCAAAGCAGGTATAGAAGTCCAAACATGGCAAGGGTTGTAATTTTTCAGGAGAGAGTTCTTAAAAGTTCACTTGGCAAAGATGGATGCCAGGCTTCTTCTTGAAAGGCACTGAGCAGCATGGTCCGATGGGGCTTTTTTTTCCATCTTGGACTGTTGAGTTTGCTTGTGGTCAGGAATTCTGGTAGTTGCTCTAAAGATGTTCCAAAGTTTGCATTTTCCTGACTAAATTGCCCTCAAGCTGCTGCTTACCCAAAGTGGAATATAGACAATGGGGTGAGCCATTGGAGAATGTCTTGCTGAGGGGCCCCTCAAACCTGGAGCCAGTGTTGAGTGCTTTGATTTGTGATCAGCATTGGATTGGCTGTGGGAAAATCTGTCTAAACAACAAAGACCGGCGCGGGGCAATGCCTCTGTTGCTGGAGCCAAGCCAGGTCTGCTCCCGTCTGTCTCTGTGTCTATATCCATACCGCCAGTGAGAAAGATGGGTGCCGTGCTCCCTTCTGTCACTCTTTGTTTACACAGTCAGACTGCCAACATAAAAGGGAAGTTACTGTGTTGATGGATAACTGGTCTTTGTTAACAGAGGTTGAAGGCTCAGGCATATGTTGCACACTGAAGCTGAACAGACATCCCAACAGCTCCCTAACCCAGTGCCTCTGACAATGGGAATAGGGGAAACCCTTGGCTGAAATGTAGGGAGCTGCTGCTCCTTAGGCTAGCTCCATCCCACGGGATCTTCTGATCTAGTCTGGGCCCTCCTTCCCCCAGGGGAAAAGACACACTGTGTCTACCTGCAACACAGAGAGATTCACATATATAGCTCTTTATACAAAAATATACATCTGTGTATCCACGGATTGGAGGGAAGGGGGTGAAAATCCACTTTTAAAAAATGTAATTGCCGGTGTTGAGAATATTCATTGATTGCAGTTGGGGAGAGAAGAGATTATTCTATCCCATTCTTGTCCTGAAGCTTGTCCATTTAGGCCTGACAGGGATAAGTCTAATTGGCATAAGGAAAGGTAGTGGGCCATCTCAGTGAATGAGAAAAAGTGATGCTTGTAGGTACACAGGTGGGAAGGGGAGGGATGACCTCACTCACTTTTTGGGGGGGGGTTCCTCACCTTGCAAATTAATCAGGAGGGAATGCAGTCTTCAGAATTAAAAATGGCCCTTATCTGTGTCTTGATCTCTCCCTCCATTCTTTTCCCCTTGAAACTTCCTCACCGGCAGTATTTTTCTGCCCATAAACTGAGACAGGATGTCTACTTACATATAATCAAAAATAAAGGAGGGTGCTGTTTTGCATAACATTGCATGCACTAATTTATATTTATATTATAGTCATAAAGGATTGTTATAACTGAAACAGAATGGCAGTGAATCTCCCTTGAGAGGGACAAATTGTGACTGGGTAAACTATTTTGCCTGCTGAGTTTACTGTCCAGGCACTAACTGTGGACAGACAACTGTGAAATCGATAGTTGTGAGTTTTTCGGGCTGTTTGACCGTGTTCTGTGGCTGGCATCTTCAGAGGGCAAGGAGCTCAGGGAACTAGGAGTTCTCCCTGTGCCCTGTGTTATAAAGTGAGTGAGACTGGATTTTTTAAGTTGTGGGAAAGAGAAAACTTGTCGTATGCAGGACAAGTTGTGGGAAAGAGGAAACTTGCATAGGACAAGTTTCCTCTTTCCCACAACTTAAAAAAACCCAGTCTCATTCACTTTATAACACAGGGCACAGAGAGAACTCCTAGTTCCCTGAACTGCTTGCCCTCTGAAGATGCCAACCACAGAACCTGACAAAACATCAGGAAGAAAAACTTCCAGAACACGACCAAACAGCCCAAAAAAACTCACATCAACTGTCAGATCTCAGGCATGGAAGTAGACATGGGCACGACTCGGCGAAATTTTCGTTTCCGTTTCCGTTTTTCGTTTCTGTTACGTAACGGAAACGGTAACGATAATTAAGCCATCAGAACTCGAACTGAAAAAAGAAAAATTTGGTCGGGTTTTTCGTTTTCGTTTGTGACATTGCGGCAATCGCGCAGGAGGCGGCAACCTCCCTTGACACTTATTGTTGCCTAACAAAAAAACAAACCGCCACCTTTCTATCGTGTCCTCTGGAAATCCTACTAAAGAGCCTCGATTGTTTTCGCTTTCCCCCCATTAGTGAAGGTGCTTCTTCTGTCCTCCCCCCCTTCCCCAAAAGCCTTAATGGCAAAGCGGATGAGCAGCTCCGGCCTCCCTTTTCTCACCAAAGCCTCCCCCCTGCAAATGCCAGCGGCGGGACAGGAAGGGCGCAATGCCAAGCGCCGGCGGAGCATTAAGCGAGGAAGGCGGGTTGCTCGGAGGGAGATCTTTGATCGCTGCACTCTCTCTCTCTCTCTCTGCCCCCCCCCCGCAGCCTGCAAGGCGGGATGGCGGCGCACCTTCCTCCTCCTCCTCCCAACATGGTGGAGGTGTGTGTGTGCATGCCGGAGCCCAGGCGCGCATGTGTGCGCGTGCATGTGTGTTCGCTCCAGCCGGGGCTGCTGCACTGCGGCTCCTTTGTGTCTCCCTGCCTTCCAAGGGCGGGCGCGTCCAACCTCTGCGATGACAAGGAACCCGTGGTGGCGGCGGCGGTGGCAGCAATGGGAGGAGGGATGAGCAATCCCAGTCTCCCTCCTCGCTGACACGCGTGTTCACACGCGGCTCATCAATGGGACTCCGGGCTCAGCCCGCCTGCATGTTGGTTTATACTGCAAGGCGCGGGAGCATGCGCAACCGCCCTCCCTGGGTTGCAGCTCATTCATCCCTACCAACCCTCTTGCACTGCCGCCCTCGCCGGGGCAATTACCTGTCTGCCTGCTCCGCCTCCCTCGCTGATTGACGGCCTGGATCACGTGAGAGTGGGGGGGAAGAGGAGGAGGAGGAGGAGGAGGAAGAGGCGAGGACGGCGGGGCGGGCGCTCGCACCTGGAGCTGGAGGAAAAAGGAACACCCGACGGGGATGCACTCGGCTGGGGTCACCAAGTATCTGCGGTGAGCTCTCTGGGTAACCCCTCCCGCCGCTTCCATCTCTCCCCCTTTCAATGCTAACAATGGGCTCGGCTCAGGCAGTGGAAACGACAAACGACAAACGAAATGACAAATTTTTGAAAAATTTCGCGACAAACGGAAACGACCTGAAACGGACCCGTTCCGACAAACGAAAACTCGAAACGTCATTTTTTCTGGTCATGCCCATCTCTACGTGGAAGCCTTCAGGAATACAATGTAAACTGTGAAATCCTTGATATCCTGCTCCAGCATACTTAAACACTTCAACCAGTCAACAACACCTTCAAAAGAAGGCTTGTTCTCTGGCAGCTATTCAAATGAAGGACTGCCCTCCACAAAAGAAAACAGGTGACCAACCTAAGAGGAAAACTTGAACCCCATGAGGGTAAAATTCTTGGCCAAGTGTAAAATTCTTAGGACCTCCTTTCTTGTGGATGTTGCATATGGCAACTTTCCCAAAGGCCAGTATGCAGGATAAAGCCCGGTGAAGCCACAGAAACCTTCAGAGATGGTTTTGGCCATTTGTTTGTCAAGTATGGTATCTGCTACACAATTTCAGCAGGCAGTCCTGTTGTTTTTTAAGCAGGTGTTTTAAATACAGTTTTCTCCTACTCACTGTAACATTTTCATCTCCCCCTTAATCTCCGTCTCTAAGAAGTTAATCCTAGGGAATGACATTAACAGAATATAAATTAGTAAGGAACATTTTAGTTACTCCTTTAATATAGTCTGAAAGAAAGCTGAAACAGACATTCTTGGGGAGTTGACTCCTGCCCGCTCCCACTTTTGTGAGGGTTCACCATTCTGCCAAATTGCCCAGGTGTCGGGGCGGGGCGGGGTGGGGCGGCAGTGGCGGGCGGCGGGCGGCAGATGGTGGGGGGCGGCGACGGGCGGCGATGGGCACAGGGACGGCAGGCGGGCGGCGGTGGACAGCGATGGGCAGACGGCTGGCGGGCGGTGGGGGGACGGACGGTGGTGGCCAGCGGCGGGGGCGGCGGCAGGCTGTCCAGCGCCCTCTCTCCATTTTGGCGCCCTAGGCAACTGCCTAGTTCGCCTTAATGGAAGCGTCGGCCCTGGCCTCAGCCTGAGGCATCATCAAGCAGTCCCCTTTCCCAGTGTATGGGTTCTCTATCCAGACCCATTTCCCCTCTAGGGGCAGGATGCACACTTTCCCTTTCCTGACTTCCCCAAACCCCACCTCCACAGCCGGGGGTTGGTTGGCCTTTCCCGCCTTTTCTTGTTCAGCCAATCTCAGGGGCTCTTCAAACTGCTTTCTCCCTTTCTCTCGCTCCCTCTCCTCCCTCAGTCGGGCAGCTCTGACCTCCTCCCTTTTCCTTTGCTTCTTCCCCCACTCCTCCTTCTCAACCTCCGCAGGTGTGAGCGGCACTCTCCTCCGTGGGGACCCTTCTGTCTCTCCGGCCCTACAACTTTCTTTTTTTCATTTTTTAAGCTGTTACTCTATTTTTTTAAAAAAAAATCAAGCAAAGCCTGGAGTAGCCAGCAACAATAAACAAACATCTTAGTAGGCTTGCAGTTAATTTCATAAAACCCTATTTTTCAGCAATCTGCCCAAATATGTTTGGGTTCAAGATCTTCTGACCTACTAGAAGCCCAGAGGAAAATATAATTCTTTCTCTTTATAGCTGTAGCAGTTTTTATAACCCTAGATGTTTAAGACCATCATAAATACTTTTTCAAAAAAACATGAATGCAACTTGCAGTGTGTCCCTCTCCATAAATAAAGTAACCAAGAGAGAATCACATCATAGTCCCTCTAGTTTAAGATAACAGGCCAAGAGGCTGGGTGAAAACCTATAAGATACCGGTGTAACTAGGTGGGGTTTTTTTGTTGTTGCTTGCACCGATATAGAAGAAATGTAATACCTCTGTGCCTATATTTTAGATTTGCTTTAAAAAAAGAGGTCCTTCAAAGGCTATCCTAGAGATCTGCAGAATCAGAATGTGATGCTATGTAACAGTATTGAAACAGAAATGCTACCTCTAGCATTGATGTAGAGACATGCTTGCAGTCCGACTTGTGGTCATGTGCCAAGTCACCTCTGTCATATGGTGACCCTATGAATGAGCAATCTCCAAAATGTCCTGTCCAATCCCACGGTCCCATTCAAAGTTTTGACAAGCTAGGCTTTTAGACCACAATTCTCAGAATTCACCACCATCACCATACTAGCAGAGCTGCTTAGACGGCCATGACATTGGCATAAGTTGATTTGAATTCTCTACTTTTGCAGCTCAAAAGTAGAGTTAAAAACACCGTGCCTTATAGGACACAATGGGGTGACACCTCAGCCGCAGCCTTGCCTCCAGGACAGCACTGCTTACAAATCTATCAGAAACCACCATGGTATCCACACCTCCAAAAGAGACAGACATGAAAAGGGACAGTCTTGGAAATGGAGGGGATACTCCTGTGGCATCTCTGTGCCTTTCACGTAGCCTTTGTGCACAACAATATCAAAACACCCTCCTCTACACACACTGTTGAAACTTGGCAGCTCAGATGGCCATGTGCACTTTGGTGTGGTCTGGGTTGGGGACAAGTTGGTTTGCTACCTTTCCTAGTGACCATGTGACATATATGCTATTGCAAACCAGTCCACCCCATCAATGCCTATCTGTACTTTTTTTATCCTTATCAGGTAGGATTGTTCTGCTTTGATTTTGTTCCAGCAAATGTGATTGCTGAGCTCAAACTAAAGTGGATGGCTTTTAATGCCCTTTTAGTAAAGCCATTTAATGATCTTGAGAAATGGAAAGCTTTCTTTGCATTCACCTTTGGAGGGGAAGGGAGATAAAGTTTTGCATTTCTTTTTCATTGTCGCTAATGTAAGTGATGCTTTGAAAGGTTTCTTTTTTAAAAATCATCACTAATTTGCTGCATTGGGTAGAAATAGTTTTAAAAAAACCTAGAGAATTTCATCTTAAGGATGGATCAAAAAAACGTTTGAAGGAATACAGGTTTTGTTGCATGGTTGTTGGTTGTGCCAGTAAAACAGATTTACCATTGTAGAGTTCCACCAGTGCATTTATGTTGTTTTACCTATGGATTTCCTATGGAGTTTGTGTAACTGGAGATAAGCTGGCATTCTGCCATATCCTAAAGCTTCCCATCCAGTGTATCAGGCAGTTGCACACTTAGGAGTGTTCAAAATGCTTTGTGTTTGCAATAATACTTATTGTGTTTTATTGTATTGTGTTTTAAGAACAGCTATGACAAGTAATATCATTTCATATTACTGGTAAGCCACTGAGCTTGAAAGGGACTTGGTTTGCATGGGCACGGGAGTTCATAACAGAGGCAAGCTGTGATGCAGAACCCTGTGTAGAAAAATATACTGGCGGAAAACCCCAACCCTCCAAGTTATAAAGATATGGCTGCGTTTTAGATCGTTCATAAAGTTCCAAGCACATGATGCATAACCCAGTTTATTTCCTTCTCACTAGGAAGGTTGTTTTATTTTATACTGATGATGAATCACTTCGTTTCTTACCATTTCAGCCTGTTGCTGTTGATTATTTTCCTTTGCAATGGGATCAGGTTTATGGGTGCTGTGACCACTTGATGTGCCCTTTCCCCCTTTTAAAGATATCTTGACAAATCAGCAGTAGCAGCAGCTGTTGCTAGCAAAAACAACATGAATACATTGCTCAGAAGGAGGGTGTATTGATATTGTTGAAGGATACAGCCTTCTCCCCCTCCCATGCAGGAAAGAAGGCTTGAGAAGGAGCATTTCATACTTGGAATTGTAAAGAAAGGAGTGTTGCATCCTCTGTCTTTTAGCCCTATTCTCCACAATAATTTGCAAATGTTTCAAAATCCACTTCCTCCTCCTGACAAAAGAAGTTGGCTAGAACTCCACAGCCACACCATGGTTTAGGTACCTGGCTGCAGAATCTGCTTTGCTTAGGACTAATAACTGGATTTTACTGTGTGTTTTTAAAGTGACAATAATAAAGTGCAATTTTTTAGCCTTATACACACTTGACTAGCTGTGTCAAGCCCCGCACACAGAGCACACACACAAACAGGGTTCAGTTCTTTGTCAAGATCTTTAGTGGAAAGCCAGGCAAGTTCAAGTCCGTTGCTAACAATCAAATGCCAGATAAATAACAGAATCCAACTCCAAGCAATTAACAGTCCAAGTCAAAACCAGAATATCTCACGGAAACCAGATGCCAAACCCAAGGGAACAGATCAAGCCATGGTCCAGGAAGCCAGTCCAAAATCAGGAAACAGAGCCAAGGTCACAGACAGGAACGTGGTTGCAAGTTCAAATGACGCGTTGCTCCCACAGAGAACTCAAGGTGAGCTTACCAGCTTTATCCCAAAACAGGGAACACACCCTTACTCCTGGAAAGGCTTCTGCTAGTACTCAGAGCTTGCTGTCCTGATTCCCCGTCTAGCATCAAAGACCCTTTCCCTAGCCCTCCTGGTAGCACATCTTTGCAGAATCCTGCTCATGGCCATTCTAGGGGGAGAAGATATGTTTTCAGCTGAGTCATCAGACCCAGCTGCCTGCTGGATTGAGCTGCAAGGCTCCTCCAGCAGCTCTTCACCATTTAACCCCTCAGAATCAGGTTCTGTGACAGGCAGGGTCCTGGCAAGCTGCCTCATGACTAGAAATGGTTTGAAAAATAGGAATGAGTGTTGAAAATAACTTAATAAAGCCCTAGCTTGCACTCCCCTCTGAAAACCTGGCTGATGCAAGGGAGACCTACCTTCCTGTCTCCTCCCTCTGCTTTGGAGAATGCCTGAGATTGAATGTTCCAAACAATCACCCACAATCTAGCAGTGAGAGAGAGAGAGAGAGCCACCGTTGCCTCACTTGCGATCATGTGACCTGCTCCAATGCTTGCATATCAAGGCATTGCTTGTTGAGCAAGACAAATTTGGTTTTGCAATGTTTGCTCATCTTGGAAAACACTCATAAACCAAGGCACACATAAACCAAGGTATTACAGTACTTAGGTTCTATTAAGGTAACCCAAATTCAATCCCAACTTAACTGTGCATAAGAACAACTACCGAGCCCAAGGATAGCTGTCTACATATGAACAAGTAGTTACTTAGAAAGACCGAAAGGAAGTACTTTACTAAATCTACCTTCCTGCGTTTCTGCCACCCGCAACTTAGTCTCATTAAAGTCACAGCCATTGGTGCTCCATTTCCTTTCTGTTTTATATTCAGTCTCGTAAGATCAAATAACATATAAAGGCACAAGCATGTATCCTCATCTTACAAGATTGTCCTGCCAAGGGTCACATGTGTTACAGCTGTCAAGTTACATTCAGTGTACAGCACTCCTAATAGTGTTTTGAAGGTGAGATATTTAAGGAATGGTTTTATCAGTGAATTTCCATGATCACTATAGCACACTTGTTTCAGGCAATAGCTATTGCTTACTGGCAAGCCACTCTAGTACTCCTGCCAAGAAAACTCCATGGACATGGAGTCACGAAGAGTCGGTCACCACTGTAACGACACAACACACACACACATTATATAGGGCAGCTATTAACCAGAAGTTCTTCCAACTGTGACAATGTTCTGTACTGTATCAGTACAGCAGTGCCAGGGAAAATGGCAGGAAGTGGGGAGTGTGATTTAATGCCTTGCCTTCCCTCTGTTTGCCTGTCAAAAATATATATTTCTTCACCAGAACATCACATACACACAACAAGGGGGAAGATGGTTTTTGTATGTCTTTGTACCTTTATCTCTATGATAAGCAAATGAGGAGAGGGATTTTCATAGGGCAGAGGCCAAAGAGTCAAAGCATTCAATAGCACTTCCCACCTATTGAACCTGCCCAACTCTTGTGGATACTTTTTGCGAACTGTTCTTCATGTCATGGATTTTGACTCCATTCACCCATTCGGTAAATCTGATCATAGCTGTCAACTCTCCCGTTTTGGCCAGGAAAACCCTACATTTTATTATTTCACATTTTCCCCCAGGTCGTTGATATTCCTGGAAATATCCCGAATTCCACCCATCCTCCTCTGCTCTGAGAATGAGCGACCGACCAAGCGGCGCACCGGCTGCACTCTGCTTCCCCTTCACCCAAGTAGGGCAGTTCAAATCAGGAGGGCGGTGTGGTCCCCGGCTCGCCCCCACCAATTTATTTATTTATTTATTTATTTATTTATTTATTTATTTATTTTTACAGCTTATATGCCGCCCACTACCCAAAGGTCTCTGGGCGGCTTACAATCAAAAGAATTAAGACAATTTAAAAATAGTCTTATGATGAAATCAGGATAAAAGCTTATGATGTAATCAGGATAAAAGTTAACTCTACTGAGCTAGCTATACATCATGTAGCATGATCATGTTCAACGATTCTAATGGGGTGGTCTGCTGCAGCCAGGCTGAAGGTGTGGAGCAAGGCTGGGGAAGAGGGGGCGAGCTGGTGTGGCACCCAGAGAGGTGTGCATGCTTGTGTGAGCGTGAGCGCGCGCACACATTCTTCCTCCCTCCTCTCATCCCGGGTTCATGCTGAGCAAAGTTGACAGGTATGCATCTGATACCGAAGGACTGAGCTTTTCCTGGGTGATGCTCACATTCCAGCTTTGAGCCCCAAAGCCCTTAGGAGCTACATAGCATCAGTGTGCGTACAAATGATGGCCTTGAAGTCTCCAGGATGCACTCATTTTCCTGAGGATGAGATTTGGCTACTAGCTTGGAATGTTTATGGTTGTCAAACAGCATCACTGTTCCTAAAGCATTTGCATAATGCTTGGGGGGGGTTAGAGTTTCTCAGCTGCTTTTCAACTTCAAGGTACTCAGTCTGAGATCCCTCCCCCCCTCCCCCTGCCTTTGTGCGTGGGAGCTTTATAAGCGAAGGGCTCCGTAAAAATCAACAAGATATTAATGAACGCAGCAGGCACAACAATGAGTCTTCTCACGTGTTTTTGTGAAATGGAAATTGAAGTGAGGGCTTCTGCTTTCATGATGGTGTGATTGCGGTGAAAAACTAGGACTATGTGAAAGCATTATTGAGTTGAAAAAAGACAAATACCTTTGGTATCATGACCCAAAGCAGCTGATAGCTTTACCTTTTCTAGAATTTGTGGCTAATTATTTTCTGAATTTCCCCCCCTTACAAAAATAATCTAAAATATATCACAGCTTGGAAGTAGCGTGACACAGTTTTATCTCTCTATAAGTTTATGATGAAATCAGGAGAAAAGTTAACCCTACTGAGCTATGCATCATGTAGTATGGTCATGTTCAACTATTCTTCTAATACTGTAATACGATGCGTTTTCTTCTGATTGGTTTTCCACAGATCCCTTGTTCTAGTGAATACTTTTTCCAAGTTTCTGCTGAAAGAATGTGAATTAGCTCCGATTTTAAATCCTGCCCTTTACTAATAAAGGCATTACAAAGGCTCTCTCCTTTTGTACCCTTGGGGCACCCGTCTTGTGAGACAGCTGAAAATGACCTGCCCAAGCTCACCCAGTGAACTTGTCAACTGAAAAAGGATTTGACCCTGAGTTTGCTTGGATCTGGTCTAATTCAACACCTGCTATACCACTTTGGCTCTGGAAACAAATGCAATGTTGGTGCTAGTATTTACTGCCACTGTGTCATATGCTCCAGGGTTCATAGCAAAAGCTGTTTCAGTTAAGCACCAGTTTTCTGCACTTGGTACCGTTGTTGTTTCTGCTTGGAATATGTGTGATGCAGCAGCAATTCTGCTTGCTCACTTTTCATTTAGTAAAGCTGTTTACCGTCAGTGAAAAACCACTGAAAGATTCATGCTGAATAACACTAGAGGTTTGAACTGAGTCCATCTGACTTGGGTTCAGCACCTCTGGTGGGAAAATAGCTAATGTATAGCAGCTAAACCAACAGGGCAACTAAGGGCAAGAAGTTAGATACTCTAACAGATTTTCTATACCTTTTTTTGGCTTTCGTATACCACGTTAATTCTTTAAAATTCTACTGACAAAGCCTGGTTTTTGCCTCTTTCCTGTGTGTGTGTGTGTGTGTGTGTGTGTGTGTGTTGTGTCCTTACAGTCATGACCGACTCTTCGTGACTCCATGTCCATGGAGTTTTCTTGGCAGGAGAACTGGAGTGGCTTGCCAGTTCCTACTCCAGGTGCCTACAGCACCTGGTATTCCCTGGTGGTCTCCCATCCAAGTACCAACCAGGGCTGGCCCTGCTTAGCTTCCAAAATCAAGAGAGACCGGATGTGCTTAGGGCATTTAGGCAAAGCTCTTTCCTGCCTTGTTCATCACCTAAAAATTTTATAGACCATTTTCTGTCTGCATCTAAACCTCACATGGCTCAACTGGTAATCCAATTCTTTCTAATGCTGAGTTGTTGATATGATCCAAAATGAATCCATGACATCAGCTTCCTTATGTAAAGCAGGCCCTGGCCACAGTAGATAACTGAGCAGTTAAATGAGACTGGGCTGGTTTTAGAATTTCTTTGACACCTTGGAGAGAGAGAACACAGGATGATGGAATACACACTTTTTCTAACACTACCCAGACATAAGATCATCTTCTTAGAAACCTCAAATATCATTCAGTAAAGAGGAGCAATACTGTTTTTGCATCCTGATGGTGTCCATTAGCAGTAATGTGATACCCAATGCCTTAAGTACTAAAATAGAAAAGTGGGAGATTATATACGGAAATGTCAATGTCTGTGCAGAGCTAAATTTGAAAGATAGAATAACCTCTCACTTCAATATTATCCATTAAAATTGTTGTCAGTCTTGACTGAGCTGCAAGAGAATGTAATTTTGGTTCATCCTCATAGGTTCTTTGTCCCGGTATCATGTTACCCAGGAAGAAAACATGATTTAAAATTACTGTACTGTCTTAATAGGACTGAAAATAGTCAACAAGGACTAAAAATAGACAACAACCAGAAAACAGAAATGTGTGCTGTTCCAAGATCCCACATTCCAAAACAATGTTGGAGGAGAACAACAAAGGAAAATCAGAGTGTCATGACTGATTGTCTCCTGTTGTCTTTTATTTCACCATCTCTTTCCAAGGGAGTGTGGAGGAGGGCATACAGAGATATTGCCTTTGTGGGCAGACATACAGTATTTCTCATTTAGTTCTTCGGTTCTGTGAGACAATTTTTTTTTATAAAGCCTTTGGGCTGTGAGCCACTGTTAACCTCAGAGTCACTGAGCTACATCCAATTGTTAGTCCCAGCTACAATGGGCGCATTGAAATAACAATAATAATTGTGTGCCATCAAGTTAATTATGGCTTCTAGTGACCCTTTACAGAGATTTCTAGGTTACAAGTACAGTGTTACCTTGTATAAAGTAATTAATTCATTCCAAATGAAATTCTGTTAAGCAAATTTTCCTTTATACACATTTCCCATAGGAATGCATTGAAAACGGAGTAATCCCTAATCGCAACCATTTTTATGTTGTATGGATTTGCCCCATAGACGATTCTGTTAAGCAAACTTTCCCTATCTCTGGAATTTTTTATGTTATACAAACCATTTGTTATACAAGGGTCCACTGTACTCAGAAGTGGTTTGCTCTTTCTTTCTTCATTAAATTAAATGGAGTTACATTGAACTTACTAGTTAACATTTTCTCATTCATTCACTCAGTGAGGCCACTCTGTTTGGGATTTAGCCCATTTTTCTCCTAAAAGAGATTCAAAAGACAGGTGATAATTGATTGGTGTGGTATGTGTCTGTAAATGTAACTGCAGAATTGCAGATCAGACACATTTTATTCTAAATGTTTCCAAGCATTTATAAATCACGTAACCACATCTGATTTCAAAGCAGTATGCAGTACAAGGTCCATAAAATAGACAATATAAAACGATGAATAAAATCAATAAACCATGGCTACATTATCTATAAGAGTAACATGCATTGCAGGTTGATTTGTACTTGAAAGGTTTACAAAAATTATTCCAGCATACACATAGAAGTAAGGATTGTGAGAACATGTCTAATAACAGAAGGAAGAATGTGTCACATGTTGGGTGCTACCACACTAAACCACCCTACCGTGAACAACTGCAGAGTAAATGACTCAGAAATAGGAGACACTGGATATAAGAGAGATGACTTTCCATCACGACATGTCGTCTTGGGCAAGAATGGGCAATGCCTTTGATTCAGAGGTTGGGGGAAAACATATAGGCATGGAGAGCTGTAGTCAAAAATTGAAACTTTTCCCAGTTCTGATTTTGCTTTCCTTTTAAGCTACCTGCACAAACAACTTAGATATGGATATTTGAACTAGTTTGTGGCTAGAACCGTAGTATGTCAATGGGGCCTTGAGGACATTTTGTTTCTTCATCCTGTTTCTTGAATAAAGCACAGGACATCAGGAAAAAATCTCCAGCAAAGGTGGGGTGAGCTGCTTTTATCCTCACTGTTATTTTCAAGGCTCTGCATAGGAAGGATGATGTTTCAGGTTGCCTTTTTGGTGGAAGGCAGGAGTTTCCTTTTTGCCATTACTATAAGGAGAGATTTTATTAAGGGAAGGAGAGCCATCTGGCCACACTTTCATCTTTAGCCTGTGGATTAGTCATCCTGGTAGCGTTTTGTGGCCCCAGGTGCAGTGCCTCACCTTCTTAAATCACCAGCTCTCATGTTTTCCTGTTTCTGCCTTGCTTGATAAGCTGTTTGTTCCCTCGAGACTGAAGCTCTTCTGACAAGGGTTTTTATCAAAGGATGTGTCCTGCTCCAGCAGAACAAAGAGTTTTCATCTAGTGGTAGAAATAGACCAGAAGCTAATCAGGAAAATGGGACTCGACTCTTGAGGGCTCACTATGCCATATCAGTCATTTTGGAACCAACTGGAGCCTATGTATCCTCCTCACACAAATGCCACATTCACCCTTCACTGGAGGCCTGAGGCAACAAAAGGTGCAATCATCAGGAAATTGGCAGTAAATTTTGGAAAGGCATGCAGAAGGTCCCAGATTTTGCTTTCAGTATCTTCTTGTAGAGACAGAAAATATTCTTCTCTAAATCCTTAGATAACTGCTGCCAGTTAGTGTCAAATAGACCAAGGTTTTTGCAGGACTCCCATGCTTCTATGTTTATTAAGTTTATTGTTTTATTTGCTTTCTCTCATTGATGCTAATTGCGGGATTTGTTTCATTTCATGCTGCTGTTCCTGAAGATACCTATTTATGGTTCACATAAGAATTTACCAACCCATATTGATGTAGTTGAGATGAATCTGCATCTGGATATAATTGTCTCTGTGTTCAATGGTGGCCTCCGTTAGCACCTAAATGAGAATTTCCAAGACTAATGTTCTTGGTGTCTTAGTGGCAAGAGCAATTACTGTTTCTGAAAATATATTTCTCTGGAAACACATCCACTGTTTATGAACTGGTACTCAAATGGTTTCCTGCTCCAGACACCGGCCACTTAATTGTGACATGTTGTGTGCAGTCCATTATGTGTTAAAGGAAGTCAGATCTATTGGGGGGGGGAGAACTAGTTACAGAACTTGTTGAAGTACAGACACTTGTGATCAGTTATGTTCTTCAGAGCAGTAAACAAGGCTAGACTTCCATTTAGGCCGGTGTTTCCCAACCTGAGGGTCATGACCCCCAATGGGTCATGAAAAGTTTTCTAATGGGCCTCAGGTCTCCTTTTATGTGATGTGTGTTTGTGTTGTGTTGTTACAGTCATGACCAACTCTTCTTCGTGACTCCATGTCCATGGAGTTTTCTTGGCAGGAATACTGGAGTGGCTTGCCAGTTCCTACTCCATGCGCCTACAGCACCTGGTATTCCCTGGTGGTCTCCCATCCAAGTACTAACCAGGGCCGACCCTGCTTAGCTTCCGAAATCAGGCGAGATTGGTTGTGTTTAGGGCATCTAGGCAGCTCAGTCCTTGTTTAATTCTTATTTGACCTTCTTGTGTCTGTGTATGGCGCAGAGAGGGGGGAAACCCTGGCCCAGTCTTGCCAAAGGACAGGATTCCCCGCCCTCTTGTTCACAAGGGAGCCTTCCCTGCCACACTCACACACACACACACACTGAAATGCAACTTCTCAATTTCACCAGAAGCTGTTTCCCTCAGATAAGTCAGGCTATGAGTCTGTTTCCATTAAGCCACCTCTATATAGCATAATGTCTGTTTCTATCTATCTAGTGGTCATTCCTGGTAATATACCTTTGGAGCATGTATTTCTAGTTTTGTCATTTGTTTGTTTGTTGTTTTCAGGCAGCATATAAGTAAAACCATAGGAACAGACCCCACATATTAGGAAGCCGTGGCCAGTGGCCAGCCTTTTCACACGACCCCTAAACTCCGCAGCAAATGGCTGCAAACTCCGGAGCTTACAAGTGTTTCCCCACCAGCTCCGGACTTTGCAGACAATTAAGTGCGACCCCGCCCACAAAGCGCGACCAAACAGCAGTTTTCTTGTACCTGCTGGAGGAGGGTGATTTTCACCCTGGTCCGGATTTAATCTGGCAGGTCACCCTCCACCGGGATCCCCAAAGGAGGAGGGGAGGAAGGGGGGGCTGACGGAAAGGGCGTAAAGTCGGCGGAGGCGGGCAGAGGGGAGGCGTGGGGCGGCACACGGGGCCCCCTGGCCGGCCCGCTGGAGGAGCGATGCCCCAGCCGCCTACCCTGCTTCCCCCCGGGCGGCTGCCTCTGGCCCCAGCAGGCGTGCCTTCCCTCCATGGGGGCTTCTCCTCCGGGCGCACCTCGGGGCCTCGATCCTGCTGCTGCTGCGGCTGGGGCTGGGGCGCGCGCCGGGTCGCGCCCGCCACCTCTTCTTCTTCTTCCTCCTCCTCCTCCCCGCCGGGCCTGGTGCTCCTCTTCAGCTGCGGCCTCCAGCCCAGCAGAGCCTCGGCTGCCGCTGCCCTGTTGTAGCCGGGATCGCCCCAGCCACCGCCGCTGCTGCTCCTCCGCCCGCCGGCGTGGGGAGGACGACGACGCGGCTCCTCCTCCTTTCCCGGGACATCAAAGGAACGCGGCGTTCCTTTGAATGCGGAGGGAGCGGATGGAACGCCGCGTTCCTTTGATGTCCCGGGAAAGGAGGAGGAGCCGCGTCGTCGTCCTCCCCGCCCCGGCGGGCGGAGGAGCAGCAGCGGCGGCGGCCGGGGCGACCCCGGCTACAACAGGGCGGCGGCAGTCGAGGCTCTGCTGGGCTGGAGGCCGCAGCTGAAGAGAAACACCAGGCCCGGCGGGGAGGAGGAGGAGGAAGAAGAAGAAGAGGCGACGGGCGCGACCCGGCGCGCGCCCCAGCCCCAGCCGCAGCAGCAGCAGCAGCAGGATCGGGGCCCCGAGGTGCGCCCAGAGGATCCGCTCCCTCCGCATTCCTTTTCGGGAGACGCGCGCTGGTACGTTCTTGCTCCCCCCATCCACCCCCGTGGCGCATCCCCGACCCTTTATTTAACACCAGTCAGGGGGAGGAGGTGGGAACAGAGGAAGAGCGACAAGCCGCTAAGATCGCTGGTCCGAATTTAAATGGCCAGCGGATCTTAGGGGTCGTGTAAAAGCGACCTTAAGTCAAGGCAGCTGTAAGTCAAAAAGTTTGGGAACCACTGCTTTATCCCATTAAAATGTATTTTTATTAAAATGAGGCAGGGAATTTACAGGCTACTTGGTAGTTATAAAGGGGTCAAAACTGAAAAAAGTGTGGAATGATTGCAGAGTGCAACTGTGGATATTGCAAGAAGGCAACAAATTGTAAATGTATTAATTTAATCTTGTCGGATTAGATCCAGACTAATTTCTGTTTGTCTTCATTGGATCTACACCAAGCATAATGAAGAGTGCACCCTAATATATTCTTAGTTGCCAACAAATGGTAGAGGTCCTCACAGAATGTTCTGCCTTAAGTTCCAAAATATCTTGATTAGTCTTGACTGCCATATATTTTGACTAGAGAGAGGCCGTAATTCTTGCTCCACCTGAAGCTGCAAAATGCTTTGGCCTGTTTTTTTGTTTTGTTTTTTGTTTTTTTGCAGGATATCATCATGTGAAAGGAAACCGCCAATGTATCACAATAGTAATAGGAACCCCATTTTTTTCAGTATGAAGAAGTGTTCATGACGCACAACAGAAAATCAACAAAAAGCAGTATCCCATGGATAATGAATGTGGGATGCCCAAGTGTGCAACCAAATCCTAAAAACCAATAAAGTATTATAAATACTAAGGGTAAGAAAGGTGTGAGAAATAATTGAGACGGATAATATAAACACAGAAGATTTTACCCTTTCTAGTTTTTAAAAAAAAACTCAACTTTTTGTCATGGATCAATTTAAAAAATAGAGCCTGTATGTGTGCCTCCATAAAATGGCTGCTCTGGAAAGGCTGTCCACAAAATAGCTACCCTGAGGCCCTCATGATGATAGATACATGTCTATTCTCTGAATATTTTTTCTTGTTACTTTCAGTCCTTTCCCTCATGCCATGATTTCTATTTAAAAAACTGCCCTTTGTAGCATTTCAAGGAAAATTACAAATGGATGTGTTCAGATGTACCTTTCCTCTTCTATTAAAGCAGGATGTTGGTTCTGTTATAAAAGTGGCACTGGAGATAGAAAAACAGAAGACAAATAGTATGGATGATAGTTCATATGAACACTTTTGAACTAATAAGTTGATCTTTCTCCATTTAAAATAGAAGGGGTCCAAATTAAGAAATGTTCAGAATAATTCAGTGTAAATATTTAATAGTCATGGATGCTCATTAAGAAACATAAAGGAAATAAAATATGTCCAGAAAAGTCCAGAAAAGTTTTAAATGTTAATCAAATGGCTTAATAAAGCAAAATACAACTAACCTAGTCCAATTTCCTATCACTGTGACAATTCTTTATTGTAAAAGTCTTCCTAGAAGACAGAAATCAGAGGGGGGCAAATAAGTAAAATGAGTGGGAAAAGATGAAATTTACACATAAGAACCTTATGTTTGAATCCCATGACTAAATGATATAACTGGGTGATTTTGAATATTCTAAAGCATGGAAATTAGAGACTGCAACCATAACTGCATATAAATAATTAGAACTCTTCATGTTTATCCTATGTTTGCTCTCACAGAAAAGTCTTAACATAAATTAAAACACGAAAGTATGAAAACAATTTGTTCTTGTTTGTGGCATGTTACCAAGCAACAACGTTGAAATGGCAAAGGAGAAGAGGCCCCATGCAAAGTAACCATTTGTTACACTTTCAAACAGAACCATAGCGCAAGTTATTCTCAGTGATTAGCATAATTTATTAGCATTCAGCTCACTGACATTAGGTTTAAAACCTCCTTCACCCCTTTGTATCCCCTGCATTCAGCATTTGTGTATATTTTCACTTTCTGTAAACAGCAAAGCTACCTGAGGATACCGTGTGCTGTCTTGAATCTGAGAAAGTGGATTTTGATCTGCAAAAGCTCACATTGAACCAAACAGACAATCATTTCGTCCTTTGCTTTTCTCCCCTCTTTTTTTTTCATCCTTCCCCTTTAGTCTGGTCAGCTACTCAAATACAGGAGCTCAGTTGCATAGTAATCCCAAGTGGACCATTTAATAAATACAGTGGAACCTTGACTTACGTCATTAATCCGATCCGGAGGTCTAGACATAAGTCAAACATGACTTAAGTCAAACAAACTTTTCCCATAGAAAGTAATGGGAAAGTGGATTAATCCGTTCCAGATGATGAAAAAGACCCCCAAAAACAGCAATTTAACACAAATTTGACTGGGATAGGAGATTCCTTCCAGGGATGTAAATGAAATGTCTCTTCAAAGAGAGGAGGAGGTAGTGGAATTATAGTCCACAAGTTATACGCCTGCACTTTTTAATGTTCATAGCAACAATGTCCAACATTTAAGTTTTACTGATTTTAGCCTGATGTTCCAAGTTCTGAACACCTCTATGCTTACCATTAGAGTCCCACAACTGTACAGCTCCCCAACTAAAATGCTTCCATTGTGGACCAGACTTCTGCAGCCAGATTTTTTACAAGACTGAGCCGACTGTCTAACCAGCGAGGCCAGCCCCGAGCTCCCAGCCCTTCTTCTCCTCCGGCGGCAGTGGTGGCTTTGGTGAGGCCGAGGACCAGCTCCAGGTGCTCGGAGGTGGCCTCACTGAAGCCACCACTGCCAGAAGAAGGCAGGAGCAGTTTGGAGACGGCAGCCGCGATGCTGGGTCGTGGCTGCCGCCAGATTCCAGTGCCTTGCGCCGGGGCTCCGCGCTGTAAGTCAAAGCCTGCGACTCAAGCCAAACAGGCCCCTTCTTGCTGCAAGTCAAATATGCTGTAAAGTCAAGCAGCATGTAAGTCAAGGTTCCACTGTAAGAAGAATATAGATATTCTTCTACTGTATGTGTAAGATCCATTCATTTAATGGTTCAAGTCTAGCTCACATGGCCGGTTTACCACTATGTATTAAGGTGGTGTTTTGATAAAATCTATTTTGTGTGACAAATTGTAACAGATTGATGTTACTTTGGGTTGATCTCAAGTACCTAACAGTGGTGTTTGAAAGTCTTGTCGGGGGGTTTATAGGGTTCAGGAATCATTGGTGCCCTCTCACCTCATCCTGCACGAGGCTGACACCCAGGACAGAACTATTTTCCCCATAGCAACCGAAGGTCTCTCAAGACAAATGGAAGGTGAGGAGGCCAGCTTCTGTCTCACTGTTTCCCTTGGCATCTCTCAGTCGTCTCTGCCAAGGAAAGTCCTGAAGGCCAGCAAGTACTGTAGTTAGTTTTATGGGACTCTCTGTTCCAGGAGGCTCAGAGGCAAAGCTGCCCAGGACCAGGTTAAACTATTTGCCCATATAGCAAAGTGACCTCTTTTTAAATGGGCTGTTTTTCCATACACTTCGGCTGCCTTCTAAGGGGACAAGTCTTTTTAAGGCAAACGGTGAGTCTCATTTTGAACCTCTGTCCATCTCCACCTGTGTTGGAGCAGCTCTAGTTTCTCAAGATTAACCAGCCACTGCTGGGGGCTTCCTGAGCTCCATGGCTTCAGGTGGTGGGCCACACGGTCCAGGGCAGGCTGCGCTTGGCTAATCTGGTCTAGGCACACCCTCCCCTTGCTGTAAATGTTCCTACCCAGAGGCGAGCTCCCCTATCATGCCCCCCTTTTCACCCTCCCTTTGCTTCTATTGCTCCTCTGCCCACAGGTCATCATTGGATCCTCCTCTTTCTAGGCTAGGCTCCCATTTGGGGGTGGGGGTGGGGGTGATACAAGCTTGCTTCCTCCCTCCTGACACCCCTTCCCACCCCACCTAGAATATGGGCGACCATGCCAATGTCTGCATTTTTTCCACTTACATGCCAGCAATCTGTCCATTTATCTCTCAGACCGTGTCTGAATCTGGCAGACTGTTGGATCTGGAACTCTGTCAACATTCTTGGGCCGCCCTCTATTGTTTCTGTCGTGGTGGCCGGTCCATTCCGAAGAACTTGCCATAAGCCGAAGCCCTGTGATAGCCCAAGTGTTTGGCCAGCCGTTTTCTTTTGCTGATTTTCTGCTCTCCTTCTGTTGTCCATTTCAGCGAGAGATGCCAGTAGCCATCATAACTGCAGAGTGTAGCTGGCCACCTCTGTGAAAAGAGCCAGGGCCCATACATCTGCCTTTGCATTTCTGTGCCAAAGAAACTAGCAACTGCATGGCTGTCTGATTAAATGATCGACCTTTTGATTACATGACCTTCTCCCAGAGCTGCTGGACCACAGTAGAAAGCCTGGCCATTGTGACCTCTGCCTGAAGCTGCCTGGCTAATGACAAGTAACTGGTCATTGTGACCCATTGAAGCTGGTTGCCAGAAGGAGAGACTGTCCATTGTGACTTTCAATTGATGCTCTGTGCCTGAAGAAGAGACACTTTGGCCCCAGTGTCCATGTATGCCCACCATTCTCCTAGGGAATGATGTTTTTGGCATTGGAGACGAAAAGTAGGTAGGTTTCTGAGTTCCCCTCACATATATTTTGTCACTTCAAGAGAAGTGACATTTCCCTTCCTCACTAAAGAAAATGGGCACTGGTGTCCATGGTGCCTTCTGGGCTGGGGATCAATTACCTATTGACTCCATCTCTCTTAGGTTTTGCATAAGAACATAAGAGCAGCCTTGCTGGAACAGGCCACAGCCCATCCAGTCCATAATTCTGTCTCACACATTGGCTCTCCATTTGTTTCAGGGTATTTCCAAGCAGATGTCTTCATCTGTTTAGGATTCCCTGCAAATGGAATTGAGAGATATCCTGCCTCTCTCTCCAACCCAGAGGTTGTCCTTAGGCATCCATAATGATGGCCACTGATACCCTTGTTCTCCATAAACTTGTCTAATCCTTTCTTAAAGCTGTCAAGACTGGCAGCTGTCACAACTTCTTCTGGCAAGTTGTTCCACAGACCAGTGATGCCCTGAGTTAAATATCTGGCGGTAAGTCATACATAGCAATGGTTCCCCACCCAGGTGATATTGGACTTCAGTTTCCTGAAGCCTTCACTGCTAGTTATGCTGGTGGGGCTTCTGGGAGTTGTAGTCCAAGAACATCACCAAAGTTACTTAAAGTTAGGAATCACTGCTCTAAAGAATGGGAGCTGCCTGAGAGTGAACAGCAACCACTGCATGGGCATAAAGGAGGATCAGAGTGTCTGTTTGGGAAGGAAAGTAGACATTCCCGTAGAGACAAATGGAAAACTAAAAAATCAGTCAAAACTAAAATCCCACTTATTATATATTATCTATTAGAATATAGGATATATAATGAGTGGGAAAGTAGCCCCAGATCAGTTAACATGACTTAATAGACAAATCAGAGATGGAGTTAATATGCACAGGTACATGTGGTTTTACTGTATAACGTACATTGTAGTCATGTTCAGGGAAGGCAAATTTTCATGAATTTGGACCATCCAGAAGGAAGTAATAACTAGGAAGGTAAGACACTGAAATCAGGAACATTAATGGTAATTATGAAAGAGGATTAAACTTAGGGGGCAACTGCATGGGCTGCTTACCCTGTAATTTGTAGCAGATTTGCATGGGTGAAACTGCAGTAAAACAGTGGCTACACATTGCAAAGCTACCATATTTTTTCATGTATAATATTGTATTTTTGTCTAAAATTGTTAGACTGAAAATCGAGAGTCATCTTATAAATGAAGGTAAGCTGAGGGAAGACGCACACAGTTGTGAAACAATAATTTTGGGTTGGATCAGTGGGGGAGTGTCATCTTATACATAGGAGTCTTATAGACAGAAACATACAAGTGCTGAGAAGCCTGTTCACTATGAAATTATCTTATTTTGCTCCAGTCTGGAAAACATCACTTTTCTCTGCTTTCTGACATGTGTGATCACTTGATAGGATGCAATGAAGCAATCCTGGGGATGTCTCGAGGCACAATCCTCTGGATTTAGAGACTCGTGGTGCAGTAAATGCCTGTACTGCAGGTAAAACTGTGCTCACAACCTGGGGTTCAATCCCAGCTAGCAGGCTCAAGGTTCATTCAGCCTTCCATCCTTCCGAGGTCGAGCACCCAGCTTATTGGGGGGGGGAGGGCAACGTGTAGCCTTCATACTGTAATTAAAAACTGTAAACCGCCCGGAGACTACTTGAAGTGGTATGGGGCGGTATATAAGCAGAACACTTTGCTTTTTGCTTTATGTCAGAGACTGCACTAATATTTTCCTCATCTAACATTTGGTTGTCTGCTCTCCTTCTCCAGACAATTTGTATACATGACAACCATGATGATCCTTGGAAACATAAAAAAGGTCAAAAGGAAGGGGTGACCCCAGTAACATTTTTTTAAAAGATACAGACTTGATGTGAGCCTGTTTCAGCAAGGAATGAATTACTGTCCTCAGCAAAGATTTTGCATTTTGCAGTTTTCTTCTGCCCTATAAGATGATACAACATAATAAATGATTGAATTGGTGTAGACAGTTACAGTGATTTAATCCATGGAGACCATCAGGGACTCGATTTGAAAAATCTAAAAGCAAATTTGCACCCTTACTTTACAGTACTGTATCACGTCTCAAAGTATTGTATATCTAACACTATTGCTAATGAACAACAGTCGGTTACTATATTTCTCCTTTATGTTAAATTTTTAGAATATGAAAATTGCAGTAGTACTTTGGGGACTAAACATGGAGAAATAAAAATGGTAATTCCATTAGCAGAATGCATAATGATTCTATCAGTCTACCTGCAGAGGTTCTGCTTTTATACTGCCCCATAGTGCTTAAAGCACTCTCTGTGGGCTGAGGGTCGGTTAATTCTTAATAATAATTGTAAAATTCCATATCCCATCTAGATAATTTCCGCAGGTGCACCTGCTACACAACTGAACGATTTCCCTGACTACACAAATTCAGCCACATTCAATTTTTATGTCAACTAACTCATCGAAATAAACCCAGTTTTGGAAAATCATTAATAATTTAAATAGATCGAACTAAATATTTACAGAAGAACGAAAGCATCCAAATACTGAAATCAAATTTAAAAATATACAACAAAGATTGCAATGGAAAATCCACAATTTTACTAAAGCAGAAAATGTCATTGTTACTCCACCAAGATCTCTGTACCGCACAGTTTAGAATAATCCTCCAGGATTGTTGTGCTCCAGAGGAGTGGACCTACATCCAAAATCAGGGGAGTATGGTGGAAGCTGCACTTTTGGCCCCGTGTAAAACTTTTCCAGCCTGCTTCTTGCCTCTCTCTCTCTCCACAGCTCCTCCATTGCTGGATACAGCAGCTGGTCCTAATCACCATGTCCAAAATTCAATACATGTATCCCTTCCCCCACTTGGGGGGGGGGAAATGATCACAGACCTTATCATGTCTCAAATCACGATGCTGCCTGAGAATTGTAGCAGCCCTATTCAGGTGTTAGAATACCTGGTGTAACGGTCAAGTGATTTGAATGTGTTGTGCATGGCAACATCATGGAGAGGAAGGGTGATTGGCTCAGAATAGGGGCCAGTGGAATCATACAATAGTGCATTTGGAAGGGGCCAACAAGGGCATCAAGTCCAACCCCCTGCTCCATGCATGGATACAGATCAAAGGGTATCTGCCAGGTAGTTGTCCAGATTTCTCTTGAATGCCTCCAGTATTGGAGCACTCACAACCTCTTGAGTTCATTGGTTCCATTGCTGTACTGCTCTAACAGTTAGGAAGTTTTTCCTGATATTTAGCCGAAAGCTGGGTTCTCTTAACTTGAACCCATAGTTGCTCATCCTACGCGCTGGAATGGTCAAGAACAGGTCCTGCCCCTCCTCTGCATGGCAGCCCTTCAACTATTTGAAAAGTGCTATCCTAGTGTTGGCGAACCTATGGCACGGGTGCCAAAGGTGGCACTCGGAGCCCTTTCTGTGGGCACCCGGCATTGTCCCTTTCACAGCCACCCGTATTCAGGTTAAATTGCTGTATGGGCACTTTGAGAAAAAAAAATAGTGGGTTGTGAATCACAGTTTGGGCACCCGGTCTTTAAAAGGTTCGCCATCACTGTGCTATCTTGTCACCCTTCAGTCTTCTTTTCTCTAGACTAAACATGCCTAATTCTTTAAGTCTTTCCTCAAATGGCTTGGTTTCCAGCCCCCTGATCATCCTGGTCATCCGCCTCTGAACCTGTTCCAATGTGTCAGCATCCTTCTTGAGGTGTGGTGTCCAGAACTGGACACAGTACTCAAGTTGAGGCCTAACCTGTGCAGAATAGAGGGGGACGAGCTCCTCGCAGGATTTTGAAATTATAATTCTGTTAATGCAGCCTAAAATAGCATTTGCCCTTTTTGTGGCCACATCACACTGTTGGTTCCTATTCAGCTTATGATTTACCAGAATTTCAAGATCCTTCTCACATGTAGCATTGCCAAGTCAGGTGTCCCCCATTTTGCAATGGGGTGCAGTACTTTGCTCTTAGCCCTGTTAAATTTCATTATGCTGGTTTCAGCCCAGTGCTTCAGCCTATCAATATGATTTTCAGTTTTAATTCTGTCTTCCAGGATATTAGCTATCCCACTTAATTTTGTGTCATCCGAGAACTGGGCAAGCATTCCCTACATGCCCTTGTCCAAGTCATTAATAAATATGTTGATGAGCCCCGGACCCAGGACCTGGGGTACTCCACTTGTTACTTTTCCCCCACTTAGAAAAGGAGTGAATGATCATCACTCTTTGAGTATGATTCTGTAAGCCACCTTACTCTTGATCTATCCAGCTCACACCTAGTTAGCTTCCTAATCAGGATATAATTGGAAACTTGATCAAGAACTTTACTGAAGTCAAGATATACTGTATAAACTCAAGTATAAGCCGACCCGAGTATAAGCCGGGGCCCCTAATTTTGCCTCAAAAACTGGGGGAAGTGATTGACTTGAGTATAAGATGAGTCAATATTTCCCTCTGCTGCCTGTCCCAGCCATCTGGGGGAAAGTGTGGGGTTTTTAAAATGTCTTTGAGCAGCTGCCAGCGAAGAGATCCAAGCAGCCAGGAGGAGGAGGAGGAAGATGGGTGCAAGGTGATAGGGCAGCCGCTCCCCCTTTCTAAGGGTCCCTGCACTGGTCTTTGTGCCGGCGTGCTGGCTCATACTGCCTCCCCTCACCCCCTCCGGCCCCCACCTCTCCTGCTTTGCTGCCACCGCCACTGCCAGCAGGCACCTTGGTGGTGAGTGAAGGAGGGCAAAACCACGCACCCGCTGCTTCCCCCCCCCCATCTTCCCAGTCCCCAACTTTATATTGACCTGAGTACAGTGGACCCTTGTATAACAAACAGCTTGTATAACATAAAATTTGTACAACATAAAACATTCCGGAGATAGGGGAAATTTACTTAACATAATCGCCTATGGGGAGAATCCATACAACATAAAAATGGGATTGCTCCATTTTCAATGCATTCCTATGGGAATTTCTATAAAGGAAAATTTGCTTAACATAATTTCATTTGGAATTAATTCCTTTATACAAGGTACCACTGTATAAGCCGAGGGCCTTTTTTCCAGACAAAAATAAGGGCTGAAAAACTTGGCTTATACTTGAGTATATACAATATTACATTTATAGCTGTCTACCAGGGAAGTTACCTGATCAAAAAGAGAGATCAGATTAGTCTGGCAGGATTTGTTGTTGACAAATCTGTGTTAGCTTCTAGTTATTGTTGCATTGTTTTCTAGGTGCTTACACAGTGAGTGCTCAATCTTTTCCAGGATTTTTCCTGAGATTGGTGTCAGGCTGGCTGGCCAGTAGTTCCCAGATTCCTCCTTTTTGCCCCTTTTGGACATAGGAACAACATTAGCCCTCCTTCAATCTTCTGGAACTCACCCATTTTCCATGATTTCAAGAAAATAATGGATAGCATTACTGTACTCTCAGATGCTGTGGGAAAGTATAAAAACAAAATGACAGAGAGAGGAGAGAGAAAATGGGGACAGTTAGGGATACAGTTAAAAGTACCCCTGTCAGCTGTTGGTAAGAGTTTAAAAGAAAAGCACATTGTACTTAAGACTTGAACACTCAAGCTTGATACACTGTAACCTTAAAGCAAACTGCCTATGACAGGGACAGAAACTCGCTTTGTTCCTGAATAAAACACTTGTTATATTACAAGGCATATTGAATTGACTAGGAATAGGGTTTTTTAAAAAACTCTCTGGGAAAGAGTGAGCAGTGGAAGGGGGCAGCGGAATATTATTTTAACACCCTAACCGTGGAAGAGGCTGTGACACTCGTCCCACCTAATGCCTCACTAGCGAAGCAGATTAAGGCATATGGGTGAGAGCATCACACTTGGTCTCCTGAATATGCTTATGAGGAGTGTCTAGGCCAGAGGTGTCCAAACTTTTTGCAGGGAGGGCCAGATTTGGTGGGGTGAAAATGTGTGGGGGCTGACCATTCAGGCGCATTTGGCCCCCGGGCCAGACATTGGACAAGTCTCTATAACATGCAAGGAGGTGGGGAGGATGCTGCAGCAACGGAGCTTGGGGTGGGTAGGATGGGCAGGTGGCTGAGGGGACAGACAAAGGTAGGGAGGGAGGGCAGGCAAACCATAAAACTGCAAGCTGATGTCTCCATCTGGTATTGGGAGGGGCCAGCTGGCGGGGATGCGTCACAGGCTGAGTCGGAGGGGAGAAGAGGCTGCGGGCCACACAACATTTGAAAACGGGCCACATTTGGCTCCCCGGGCCTGAATTTGGACATGCCTGTAGGCCTGTCCTGCTGCTTTGTTGCTTTCTTTGCATAAGAACCGGGGGGGGGGAGTCAGAAGGAAAAGAGGTTCCTGCTTGTGTTGAGACTCCAGCCATGAGCAAAGACACCAATTCTTCAAGCTCTGTTCTTCTTACTCATCTGCTGCTGTGTGATGAGGATGCCAGAGGAGGCGAAGCAACCCAACCCAGGAAAAATGTCTATTTTGTTTGTTGGATGGGTTAACGCATCCCTCTTGGTAGGAACAAAAGCTAGTGGAGTCATGCAGTGCCATGACTTCTTCCAAACTCCAAATCCCTTCAAGTTCGGTACAAATTTTAAGATTTTTTGTGTTGTCCTTGTCTTCAACATGCTTTCCCTTCTTCTCTCACTCAATCTTGCACGTACGTGCTTTTATTGATTTGTAATGTCTCCCCCCCCCCCCCAAAAAAAGCATGTTTTTCTTGTTTCGCTGATACGTCTGTGAAGATTCTCAGTCATCCAGGTGCGTTTAACTGGGAGTTGAGTCATGGCTACTGGACTTCTTTTTTGAGAGATAGAAACGTTTTGCTGTTCATCCAAACAGCTTCATCGGTTTCGCTGATGTCGCCTATTTTGAAACAGGCAGATCTTCTTACACCGTAACTAGATGGCTGGGATTCTATCTTTGTCCTGGATTTTGAACCGCACATGCAGGAACTGGAGTAATTTAACAGTACCATGAAGAATACTACCGTGTTTACCCTTAAAAGGTGTGAAACTGTCAAACAGAGAGAAAGAGGGCCTGAAGAGGAAAGGTGGTGAAGCGACTAGATGTCACTTAGAATTCAGGGGAAGAGGAGATGTGGATGCTAAGCAGGAGCCATCAGTCTTCCTCTTATTTTTGAGTGACAGTTTGGCTTCCAGCTTGGCTAATAATCACCTTTCATTTTCTTTGGTCTGTGAAGGATAATTAGCAAGGTAACTGGGATGCTTGAGGTCAAAGGAAAGGCTTGAAGGGCGTGGGAGTAGTAATGAGGGTTCCCTGAATGTGGATAACCGCTTTTTCTTGTCAGTTTCTAGTGGGAAGGTTTTTCATCTTGTGCAGCCTGCGAAAGTCAGTACTTTTTCTGGAAAGGTATCAAAAGCGAACCAGAGAACTCTGGGACCTGAGTGGCTCTTTTCTGATCCTCGTTTCCTGCAGCTATAACGTTCTGAGTGGTCAGGAATTGAATACCTTTTTCTCATGCTGTGTCTTATCTTTCTCTCCCAGCCGGCTCTACTTGCTTAGTCCCTACGACCAATATTATTTTGCTTCTCCCCTCATTGCATTCTCTAGTTTTCACCATTCAGATGCCCTCTTTTCAGACCTCTTGGTTCTGTGAGATTTCATGGGCATGGAAGCAACCATTTACAGTGGTGCCTCTACTTAAGAGCAGCTCTGCTTAAGAGCAATTCGATTTAAGGTTGGAAAACCATTGGCGTTTTAACTACCGCCTTACAAATTTTAGATGTGATCTGCTCTATTTACCATTTTGATATATGTTTTCAATTTTTTTTTCAATTTTTAAAAGATATGGTACCTCTACTTAAGAGTTGTTCGACTTAAGAGTATGCATTCAGAATAGATTAAATTTGTAAATAGAGGTACCTCTGTATTTTTGCTCTATTACTTTAAGTACTGGTGACAGATTCATCCTTCCATTCCTTCTGTACGCCCAAGGCTCATGGCTTTCCCTGTCACTTTTATTTTTGCAACATCTGTATGGGAAATGTTAGGCTGAAAGAAAAACTGAGAATGAGCTTTGTGCTGCAGTATGCATCCCAGAGCTGGTTGACTTAGGCATCTGGCTGTGGGGCCAGAGTTTGGGAATTTGACTCCCCAGTGTGCCTACTGGAAGAAGAGTGCATCATTGTGCATCAATGTACAGGCTACACAATCCCAGGGTACATCCAGAAGAAGGAAATGATAAACCACTTCTGAGTACTCACTGCCTAAAAAACTCAGGAAACATTGCCAGACAAAAATACATCATACCTCCACCTTCAAGACCATGGCTAGCGACCCATACTTTATGGGTGTTGGGAAGGCTGAACGTGGGACTTTAACAGCACCATAGGTCATTGTCCACCTAAGGAGCCTATGGAGACTATTGTCCACCTAAGGAGCCTATTCAGGCCACTGTCCATCTTATGAGCCTATTTCAGACCAGGATGACATGAGGTCAGAGTGAACCATAGGATGGAGGACTCACGACTAGCTTTCCTCAGACTGATGGAGCTGTTTGGATGAGCAGCGAAACATTTCAATCCCTCAAGAAAAGAAGTTCATTGCCATGACTCAACTTCCAGATAAACTCACCTGGATGACTGAGAATCTTCACAAACATTGCCAGACAATGTTGTTGCTGCTGCTGCTGCTATTGATCTCAGGAGAAAAGCTAGCCAGTAGCCACACTGTCCCAGGGCACTACTTCTAAGTGCTGTCTTCGTAAGTAAACCCTGGGCGTGGGAGTCTCCCTAAGTCAGAATTGACTTGGTGGCATGTAATTAACCGATTAGAGACTACAGCCTGACTTTCCCAAATCCTGGTCCAGTGTTGGTGAACCTATGGCACGGGTGCCAAAGATGGCACTTGGAGCCCTTCCTGTGGGCACCCGACATTGCCCCTTCACAGCCACCTGTGTTCAGGTTAAATTGCTGTATTGGCACTTTGAGAAAAATTAGTGGGCTTTGAATTGCCGTTTGTGCACTCAGTCTCTAAAAGGTTCACCATCACTGTCCTAGTCCAACTATTATACCACACTGACTCCCAAGATATTGTATGCAGAGATCCACTTAACAGTGCTGGAGCTGTCAGAGTTCATGTGTATTGGCAAAAATGACTTTCACTCTTAGTGCTGAAACAGACCTGGTTATTGGAGAAGGTTTTTCTTGAACAGCACCACAATCATAATATGGTTATGGAAAAGGATTTGAATGCAAGAGCAAAAAGAATTAAATGGCCCATGTGTGAAGGGAAGGAAGGAAAGAAAGAAAGAAAGAAAGAAAGAAAGAAAGAAAGAAAGAAAGAAAGAAAGAAAGAAAGAAAGAAAGAAAGAAAGAAAGAAAGAAAGAAGAAAGAAAAAAACTTGCAATGAGAGCAGGAGTTGGCAGCTCCTTCCTCCCGATGGCTCTTCCCAGTTACAAGCAGATTGTAAACCAGCTGCACCGAGGAATTATAGTAAGACAAATTGCAAGGAACAGCTTTTCACGTTAAGCCTGCTGCCATTGAAGGCTGACTCTTCTTTTGTTTTGCTTGATTTTCAACCAAATGTGATTTCCCCCCCCCCCCCCAAAAAAAATGAAAGCCCATCCTGTGCTATATAATAGGGATCGCTAACTTCTATAGTATATACTATTGGGAGGCTTTCTGTCCTTGTCTCTAAAGTCGCCTGAAACTTCATGGATGTCCATGTGCTATATAATACAGTGTATCATTCCCTTCTTTTAAGATATTTAGAGTTGTGCCGCTTGAGAGTTGGGAAAGGAATGTTTCATGGCAGGTGACTTCAAGCGGTAGATCAATAGTGATCCCTCCCTCATTGAAAAGAAAATATACAGTAGAATGAACATACAGTATTTGCAAAATATTTGGGATAGGTGGCTACATAACCTCTTCAGATTTTAAATTGTTTTAAATTGGTTTTTTAAACTTGCTTTTTAATTGTAATATGTGTTTAAATGTGATATTGATGCCGTGTTTTTAAATCTGTTTTATTTAGTATGAGCCACCTGGGCTCCCCAATGTGAAGAAAGATGACAAAGAAATAAAACAAACGAATAAAATCCAGGTTTAGTTAAACAACATTCAGTGAAAAGGTTAGGTGGTTCCAAGTGATGTCATTATCATCGTATACCAGGAAAGTGGGTAATCCTGTTTTTTTTCATGTAATTAATAAGAAAAGCTAGAATTAATTAATTAATTCTAACTCTCCTTATAATTAATTAATTAATTAGAAAAGCTAGAATTAATTAATTAATTCTAGCTTTCCTTATGATTAATTAATTAATTATAAGGAAAGCTAGGAGATTGCAAAGATTGCTTAATAAGTCAGTGATAAAGTTGCCATGTTAAACAGACTGTGCAGGCAAATACTTGACTAAGGCTTGTTGTCAGTGGTTGGAAAAGGCAACTCATCCATATTCCCCCTTCCAACCAGGGGGAGTGATTAGGATACTAGGTGTGAGTGAACTGGAGAGAGAATAATCCTTTAGAGAAAGAGAGGCTGAAATCCTGTTGGCATAAATTTACACTGAGCAAGCCAGATGATGTCATCCTTAAGTGACAGATATATTTAAATTAAATTTAAAACTTAATAAACCTCCCTCCCCTCTTCAGGTTCAAAGGGTCCCTAATAATCTCTTTTGCCCTTTGGGAGTATCAAGATGGGGGAAGAATAGCTTTTATTATCAGAAAATCACTGTCGGCTTGCCTGCTGCTTGCATTGGGTCCACTGCCAATAATCCAGCAGCAGGACTGCTGGCAGAGGTTTCCCCGATATAAAAGGTTTCCCCCACCTCCGAGGACCCCCCCCCCAAGACTTTCCAAAGGTAAAAGGGATTGGGAGGGAACATTGGATCCTGGGGGGAAAGGGGGGAGTTGCAGGAGTAGGAAGTTTTAAATTAAATTAAATTAAATATGTTGCTGGATCCAGTTTGCACAGGGTAAATTTAAACTTACAGGATTTCAACCACAGAGTTCTTCTAAAGCTGTGGGCACAGGGAGCTCCTACAAATTGAGCTTGTGTATCATTGTTTATTGAGATTTCTGTTTTTACCATATTGGAATTTTCCCCAATGTTTGATCAGTGATCTCCCTTATCTCGCTTGGGACATTAGGCCCCCAGGCTCCCTGGATCTTTTTACAACCAGCAGTAACCTATGGTCTGTGTTTTTTTCCCTCTGGTTTGCTCTTTGGCCAATTGCACTATAGTTATAGCACTTTCCAAGATTTCAGCCTTCCTCGTTTCAGTGTCACTGGTTTCAGTTGTTTCAGCACAAGGAAGCAAGCAGCAGCTCGCACTGAACAACAGTGGAGACTTGCAAAATACTAGCAAACAGAAGTCCAGGTCATGTGCAGCATGGAGTTGGAGAAGCATTTGAACATTAGATTAAACCATTGTCAAGATGACAACCCTGGTAAATGCCATGAATTCCCATCAGCAAGTAACCAAAAAAGGAAACAAACAAATAAGAAAGGTACCGATGCCCCATCTAGATGAGACTGGAGTATACTTGAGTATGGGTCACTGTCCCTCTCTATGCTGAGTGTTACACCTATAACAAACATTTTTTAAAAATCCATAATCCACAGGCAAGCAATAATTTTGTTGCTACCAACCACAGTTCCTTAAGAGTGTGGGTACTCTTGCATTCCCACAGGGAACCAGTTTTTTCATAATCTCAACAGACATCACTAGATGTAATCTTATACCTGCACAACTATTAGTGACTGTTCAACATTCTGGAGAATTCAGAAGCTTTGAAGGTTCTTGCAGTCCTGTGGATTCTGGATTTTGTTTGTTCCTCCAGTGTGTTGTGGAGCTGGATGGTTTTGTTGTGGTGACATGAAGACATTTAAATATAGTTGGAGTAACGTTAATATATCTGTGTTTGAATTTTTCCATGAACCACACACGGGGGTTGAACCTGTGTAAGTAAGTTCAGATATTGCAAAACATCATAATAATCATAAGTGACTTTCTTCCCAAGGAAACTGAGCCCATTAAATACTGCACGCTGTCTACATCTCGCAGCTGTGGGCAATATCTCACTGCACTATCAGACATCCTGTTCAAGACTCTCCCACCCCCACCCCCCATATTTTTCACTTTATCTAGTCTTGTTGCAGAGAGAAAGCTTATCTCCAGCCATCCTGGCCTGCCCAAGATATTTGCTGCCTGAAGGCAAGCAGGAAATCACAGTTCTTCTCCCCAGAAGTCAGGAAGCCAAGCAAGGCAAAACAAACAAACAGAAGTTACATGCACCTCCTCTCTGTTACAGTAAAAAGATAATAATAATAAAATGTGCTTCTGAGGGCATCTATCCCACTCTATCTAATGGTAGGGCCAGCTCTATTATCCATAGCAGCATCAATCCATGTTTTCCCTTACATATACGTATAAAAAGGAGTGTGAAACTCAGTTTTCCCTGGACTTGCTCCAGCTGTGATGAAAAGAGTTTATAGTCTCGGAGGTGCTTTGGGATGTAAGGTAAAGGTGTTCCCCGCCACATCCGTTTCCTGTGCAGTGTTGTGAATAGCAATGGGTTGCTTAAAGATCTATTTCTGTACAGTGGGCATTCAAGGAATGGACAGAAGGACTTTGCCAAGTTTGCTAAGGTTATAAATTTAGATCATGTTGGGCAGGGTATGGGCTGGCTAGAGAGGTGACCCAGAAAGATACCATGGGTGATAGGATTGAAAAACCACTGGGAAGTCTTCCAAAACCAGTAAGAACACATTTGCGCTGTCGGGCTCCTGAGAGAGATCATCTGCCAAGTCCACCGAAGCACTCTCTTTGCTGCAATAATCAGGCATGAAGTCGGATTGAAATGAAACTAGATAATCTGTTTCCTCCAGGAGTTGAGAAGCCGCTACATGCTTCAGTGCTGTGCCCAAGAAACAGAGCACTGCAGACTGCCTGCTAATCTAGGCAGACTGGAGCCCTGCCAACACCCTGTTTGTTTCCTCTCCCCTGTTACAATGCAATTGCCTCCCGATTGCCTCCGCATCTCCTTCCATCCCCTGTGCCTCTAATAGCTAGCTACTCTTTGCTCTCCTTCGTCATTATGCTTTTTAAAAAGAAATATTCAATGCAACGTCTGGTCGTGTTCCAAGTTCCATCTGATGATGAGGACCCCTGCTGTCAAATAAATTCTAATTTACTGAGACCCTTTTTCAGGCTGTCCAGGGGGAGAAGAGTCAGAAGTGGTTTATGCCATCCCTTGCTTCTGGAGGAATCCTGGGACGGTGCTGCTTGCTCCAGTGCCACCCTGGCTGGCTCCTTCTCCCAGGAGGCACTGCAGGGAATCAAACATCCAACCTCTGGCTCCGCAACCAGTTACCTAAACCACTGACCTATCCAGCCAACTAAGTTATTTTTTAAAAAGGTCAAGGTTCTCTCCACCCCCACACATGTGTGCTAGTCGTGTCCGACTCTAGGGATAGGGCAGCTCTGCAGATGTTGGGGCCGCCCTTCTCAGTGTCTTCTACCTGTCACTGTGTTGTTGCCTTTCTGCCGAGAGACGGGGGGGCAAATTTTCCCCTAAAGGGGGGGCATCTCAGGGCTGAGGAAAGAAGAAAGGGGGTGGTTTTTTTTCGGGTGGGAAAAAGAGCTTTCTTATCTAAATGAAACAAGTCCTTCCAAGTAGGCTGAACACACTAGTCCTTCCTTTATTTGTGGACAATCCAAACCCTAGCAGCAGTCAATATACTTACGATACATTCCCCACCCCCCATTAAGGTTCTTGGAATAGGAATCTTTATTGTCATTGCCCCCTTGCAGGAACAACGAAATTTCATAGTTGCTATATTCAACTCATTTAAAACATTCCACGTAGATTTAAAAAACAGCTACAACACATAAAATATGGCATATAAAATGACTAAAATGTGACATATAAAATAAGCTGACTTCAAAGTCCAGATTTTCCGTTTAAGGCCAATATTGCTCTAAAAAGAAGCTATTTTTGAGACGGTTTGTTCTTGCCCTCAGTACTCTATATCTCTGTCCCGATGGCAGCAACTCAAAGAGGCAATGACCCGGATGTGATGGATCTCTTAATATATCTAATGCTTTACAGTGGCACATGGTAGTATAAATGTGTTCTAGGGTGGGGAGTGAACAGCCCACAATACTCTCTGCAATTCTTATGATTCTGTGCAACACTGTCCTATCCCGATGGGTACAACTTCCATACCACACACATAACCCGTAAGTAAGCACACTCTCAATTGCACAATGATAGAAACCCAGCAGCAGCTTTTGTGGAAGATGGTTTTTCCTTAAGGTTCTCAAGAAAAATAGTCTCTGCTGAGCCTTCTTTGCAAGCCCCCTTGTGTTGACACTCCAGGACAGATCCTCCTGTAACTCAATGCCCAAAAATCTGTTCATTTGCACGACCAAGAAGAAATGTCTGTGGCGTGCTCGATTAAGAAACTTTTAATTGATCCTGAGGTTTTGGTGGAAGAGCAGGGATGGGCAGATTGGGGGACCTCCTTCAATTCCCCCGTAAGCCTTGGGGGACCTCCTTCAATTCGTAAGCCTTGTCTGCTTCTTCCGTTCAATGATTCTGCAGCCACATACACATACATACACCTTTATTGGCATTAAAACAAAGAAAAAGAACACAACCAAAACAGTGATGGTGAACCATAATAAGAAATGAGAGTGTATCCCCTTTTTGGCTTTTTACCTATTGTTTTACTTGACAATGGTTTACCATCACTGTTTTGGTTGTGTTCTTTTTCTTTGTTTTAATGCCAATAAAGGTGTATGTATGTATGTATGTATGTGATTCTGCAGCCAGAGAAGCAAGGAAAACATACATCAAAATAAAACAGGGTGCCTGTTTCTCCCATGTTCTCATGGTTCTGGTGGGCTGCCTCATCCCTTTGGTGGGATTAGGTGCACACCCACCCCTTTGAGATAAAGCTGGCTCATTTCCAGCTTTAAAACACCTCCCCCCCAACTGTTGCCATGTTCCTAGGGAGAGGGCTTCGAAGATGGGGCAGGAGGCAGAAACCATTCCTTTTGTCAACTGATAACCAGCTATTTTGCAGCAGTAGCTAGTATCACAGGCCGTGAATCAGCCAATTCTTCTTTAAAAAGATAAGTCCTTGAAGGTGCAGGGTGAGTCTATGTCCCAAGAGATTGGGAAATGCAGCATCGGAGGGCAGGTGGAAAGAAAGGTTCTGAAATTTCATGATAAGCTGGTTAAGAACATAAGAAGAGCCATGCTGGATCAGACCAAGGGCCCTCTAGTCCAGTTTCCTATATCTTACAGTGGCCCTGCTAAATGCCTCTGGAAGTGCACGAGACTAGATACCTTGTGATACCACTCCCCTGCATCTGTTCTTTGAAGTACCCTGGGTTTTTTAAGCCTGGAGATTACACATCCCCATCGTGGCTTGTAACCTGTGATGGACTTTTCCTCTAGGAATCTGTCCAATCCCCTTTTGAAGGCATCCAGGCCAGATGCCATCGCCACATCCCTAGCAGAAGTCAATATACTTACAATACACCCCCCCCCCAATTAACCACGCTGGGTAAAGAAGTATTTTCTTTTGTCTATTCTCACTCTCCCAACCCTCAGTTTGAGTGGATGTCCCCTAGTTTTGGTATTTTGTGAGAGGGAGAAGAGCGTCCCTCTATCCATTTTACCTGCATAATTTTGTACCTTTCAATCATATCCCCCCTCAGGTGCATTTTTCCAGAATAAAGAGCCTGAAATGTTGTAGCCTTTTCTTATAAGGGAGGTGCCCGAGCCCAGTAATTATTTTAATCACTCTCTTTTGCACCTTTCCAGTTCCATTATGTCTTTTTTGAAATGCAGTGGCCAGAATTGTACACAGTACTCCAGGTGCAGCCTTACTATCGTTTTATACTATGGCATTATAATGTTGGCTGTTTTATTTTCAATGCCCTTTTTGATGATCCCTAGCATAGAATTCACCTTCTTCACTACTGCCACACACTGGGTTTACACTTTCATTGAGTTGTCCACCAGCACACCAAGATCTCTTTCCTTATACATCATGGACAACTCAGGACCCATGAGTTGATAGATAAAGTTTTGATTTTTTTTTGCCCCAATATGCATTATTTTACATTTTCCTACATTGAAACGCATTTTCCATTTTGCAGCCCATTCTCCCAGTTTGGAGTGATCCTTCTGGAGCTCTTCATAACCTTCTATCGCCTTGACCACCTGGAAAAGTTTCGTGTCATCTGCAAACTTGGCCACCTCACTGCTTATCCCTGTCTCCAGGTTATTTATGAACAGATTGAAAAGCACCAGTCCCAGGACAGATCCCTGGGGTACACTGCTTTTCACCTCTGAAAATTGCCCATTGACACCTACTCTTTGTTTCCTGTATCTCAACCAATTCTCTATCCATAAGAGGACCTGCCCTCTTATCCCATAACTGTGGAATTTTCCCAACAATCTTTGGTGAGGGACTGTGTCGAAACCCTTCTGAAAATCAAGACAGACAATATCCACCGGTTCACCCAAATCCACATGCCTGTTGACCTTTTCAAATAATTTTAAAAGGTTTGTCAGGCAAGACTTCCCTTAAAGAAGCCATGCTGATTTTCCCTCAGCAAGGCTTGTTTTTCTATGTATTTTAATATTTTCTCTTGGATGAGGCTTTCCACCATCTTCCCTGGGACAGACATAAGGCTAACTGGCCTGTAGTTTCCCAGGTCCCCCCTTCTTCCTTTTTTAAAAATTGTTGTGACATCCGCTGTTTGTGGCCATTTTAAGAGACAAGTTGCATAGTTCCATTAAGAGATCTGCAATTTCATTTCTCAGTTCCTTAATAACCCTTGGGTGGATGCCATCTGGGCCTGGTAACTTGTTGATCTTCAATTTATCAATTAAGCCTAAAGCATCATGTCTTTTGACCTGTATTTGATTTAATTCTTTAGTCAAGAGGGGCCGTTTGGGCAGTGGAATCTGCCCAAGGTCTTCTGTTGTGAAGACAAATGCAAAGAAGTCATTTAATTTCTCTGCAATTTCCAACTCTCCCTTTACCTCCCCTACCACCCAGAGGGGCAACTGGTTCTCTGGCAGGTTTTCTACTTCTAACATATTCAAAGAAGTCTTTATTATTTCCCTTTATACTGTATTACTAGCCATACGTTCCTCAAAGTCTTTCTTTGCCTCTCTTATCATCTTCTTGCATTTCTTTTGCCAGAGTTTGCTTTCTTTTTTTATTTCCCTCATTTGGGAAGAAATTCCATTTATGGAAAGGTCTTTCCTTGCCCTTTAGAGCCTCTCTAACTCTGCTCGTTAACTATGTCAGCGCCTTCTTGAACTTAGAGGAGCTCTTCTTTGTTTGTGATATACACTACCATTGTTTTAAACAGGCTCCATGCACTCTGAAGAGATTGGATTATTTTAACCTTCCCTTTCAATTTCTTTCTAACTAGTTTCCTCATCTGAGGGAAGTTTGCCCTTCGGAAAGCAAGGGTTTTTGTGTCTGATTTGCTTGACACTCTTCCCCCAACATGCATGGCAAAGGAGATTACAGCATGGTCACTGTTCCTCAGCGGCTCAGTGACATTCACATCCCTGACCAGGTCCTGAGTGGTTCACACATTCTATGGCAACAAAGGCAGCAGGAGATTCTTGACCGGTGAGCTTCTGTGGAGCATGTGATAGCAAATGTATATGTTCCGATTTCACACCTCCCTCACCTTCCTTGCATGGCTGGGGGTGGGCACCTCAAATGTATTCTGTAACTAGGCCTGAGCAGACTCAAAAAAAAAAAAAGAGGCTGAATTGCCCATTACTGTCAAGAACTGTTTCTTCAATGAACTCGTAATGATTAGAGAGCATTATAGCAGGGAACTTCTTTTGAGGAAAAAATATATGCATGTCTCCTCGATGTCACTTTGAGCAAAAGATGAGATCAGAGAACATGGTAGCAGAGTGTGGCTTAATAATTCATTAAGCTGCTACTTTTGGATATCATACCCTTTCCCTCAGTAACTGGGCTACAACGTCTCATCTCTGCTCAAACCCTTTGAGTTTCCCTCCTACATTGTTACCTATTTTACACCACTGGCTTTAGAGTTGTATTCCCCCCCACACCCACCCACAACATCCCTGGTATTCATTTTAATTGTTGCTTTGTATATTGAGCTTCTGTTGTTCAAACCTCAGGAGACAAATATGATGTACGTGGCAGCTAATTAGCTGGTAGAGTACCAACTGAGTGTTGTTGGATTTGCATACAAGGCATAGCATGTGTCAGATTCGGGAATTCCTTGGAATTAATTGCATAAGCTAGTGAAGAGTTAAGGTATAAGGGGCTGAGAGGAAATAGAACATCCCAAGCAGGCAGATTGACACTATAATGAACTCAGAAATGGCTTAAGATGACAGAAAACAGTGACACACCGCCTGTGTTGCCTCCTGACGTGGCTTCAGAAGGACCAAGCACTGATCCTTAGCTTCAGTTTGCAGCATGAAAACTGTCAGATTGCAACTGCTGCCCCAGGAGTTTTCATGATTACCAAGAGGCCGTGGTTTTGTGTGTGTAGGGCGGGGTGAAGCAATGAAATCTGTTTGAGGCTGCCTTACCCACACACACACACCAGCTTTTTAAAATCCTTATGGAACCTGAAATGTTACAGTGGTGCCTTGTATAAAGGAATTAATTCGTTCCAAATGAAATTCTGTTAAGCAAATTTTCCTTTGTACAAATTTCCCATAGGAATGCATGAAAAACTGATCACCCCATACGTGATCCTGTTAAGTGATTTTTCCCCTATCTCCAGAATTTTTTATTCCTTTAAGTGGATTTTCTGTTAAACAAGGCATTTGTTATATGAGGGTCCACTGTAGTTGCCAACAACACTAAGTATGAATATTTTCCCTCCATTATAAATGTGCTTTTGACTATCAGCCAATATATATATATATGTATGATGCACACAAAATGATTACTGTTTCTGTATAGGGTGGTGGGATAGGTCAATGTTTCTGTCTGTCCTTATACAGATGCAATGTGTCTCATCCATTTGAGATATACCCTTCTCACCAGCTTTCCACTTGCTACCTGTCCTGGAAGTCTGTCCCCTGCAAAGTTTACAAAGAGCAGCAAAATCCACACCATCAATTAAGGCAGTCTGAAATCACTTCACTGAAGTAATGGCAAGTGACAGCCAAGGTGGGACCCCTTGCTAAGATTCATGAAAGAGTGACCCATGCGGTGTGGAGCCCATCCTGGCCAGTTTTGCTTAAGCTCCGGGTGGTGAAGGAGTCAAGATGCCAGGCGAGGTTTTATTTCGGATGATTAGAACGAAAACGGATTGCCAACAGCTCTGAAGCTACCTCATAAAATTAAGAGAATGGAAGTGCTTATCAAAAGGGCCTTCAGACATGCAGGTGTCACTTGAATTAACAGTGACTCTAGACACTGGCCATCATCATAATTGGGGTGCAGGGAGAGAAAGCCCAGCTAGGAAAAGGGATAAACCTCAGTGTTTCCAATTAATATTGAGACTGATTAGTATTTTTCTTTCTTTCTTTCTTTCTTTCTTTCTTTCTTTCTTTTTCTTCTTCTTCTTCTTCTTCTTCTTCTTCTTCTTCTTCTTCTTCTTTTGCTACTCTTAATCTACTGAGCTGCCAGGTGTCATCTACCTACTCTCCTTCCACCTTAATAAGATTTTTCTTGTGACCTTAGATATTCTAAAGATTAAGAATAGAACGAAACCTTCTGGTGCCACAGACAAAAGAGCTTTTTAAACAGCTGGGCTTTACCACCTGGAACTAATTTATCAGTTCCACCCACGTACCCCTGACTGGTTGGAAGACTTTGGGAATTTGCAGTCCACTTTCTGCTTCTCTCTTCTCTCCTGTTCAAGATGGGAACAGTGCTAGTGATTTGTGAGAAAAGATCACACAACAGATTCCTTGTAACATGCACGTGAGTGTCCAACGAAGCTCTCTCCGTGTGTGACTGGCACAACCTTGAGACTCGATTGATGTGCACCGTGGCTTAATGGCAGTGATGAAAGAAATGAACAGTAATTTTCAGAACTGTCTTGACTTTTCACTTCCGTCACACAGACTCCAGTTGAATATGAATTCTGGAAATAGTGTATTTGATAAATTCTGCACCTACATTTTAGAAAAGCAATGAATGCTCATTTCCACACAGTGCATAAATTGCAGATAGACAGCTGGTAATAAAGAGGCTCAGTTGGGCACACCTATTTATTCTCCAGTTTAAATCTCCTTCCCAACTCATTTTTCTTGGCCATTTTTCTCTCTGCTTCCCAGTGGGAACACCTCCACTGAGTCTGTTGAAGCTGCATCCTGTGGTTCCCAACCTTGGGTCCCCAGCTGTTTTTGGATTAAAACTCATAGAATCATAGAGTTGGAAGAGACCTCAAGGGCCATCCAGTCCAACCCACTGCCAGGCAGGAACACCCAACAAAGTACCCCCGACAGATTGCCATCCAGCCTCTACTTAAAAACCTCCAGAGAAGGAAGCAGCATATTCCACTGCTGAACAACTTTAACCATCAGGAAGTTCTTTCTAATGTTCCAATGGTATCTCTTTTCCTGCAATTTGAAACTATTGCTCTGAGTCCTAGTCTATGAAGCCATGGAAAACAAGCCACCCCCCTCTTCGATATGACATCCTTTCAGATATTTAAACATGGCTATCATATCCCCTCTCAACCTTCTCTTTGTAAGACTAAACATTCTCAGATCCCTAAATCGCTCCTTGTAAGACATATGTTCCAGACTAGAGATGGGCATGAAACGAATTTATTATTTGATTCGTTATTCATTTTGTTACAAAACAAAACAAATAATGAACTGACCCATCACAGAAAAACGAAACAAAACAGAGCGGAAATTTCCGCTTCGTTCCACTTTGTTTTTCGTTTTCCTATAGGAAGGCTTAGAGATCAGCCACCAGGATCGCTGCTGCTGCAGCCACCCCCACTAATAAGTCGAACCAGTTTGGCTCAGTTGGAGTTCGAACAAGTTTTTTTAAAAAAATCGTACGAACCCGAACCGAACCGAACCAAGGGTGGGCCCGAAACAGAATGAACCAAACCATCGGTTTACTTCTTTCATGCCCACCTCTATTCCAGACCTTCTCTAGAGCCGCTCAAGATTGTCAACGTCCTTTTTAAATTGAGGAGTGCAGAAATGTACACAGTACTCCAGGTGGTGTTTGACCAGAGCAGAATAGAATGGTACTGTCACCTCCCTTGCTCTAGAAACTATGCTTCTGATGATGCAACCAAGAATCACATTGGCTTTTTTGGCCACTGCGTCACACTGCTGACTCATGTTCAATTTGTGGTCCACCAAGACTCCCAGATCCCTTTCACAGGTACTATTCTCCAGCCAGGTGTCTCACATCCTATATCTATGCAATTCATTTTTTCTGCCTTTCTGCAGGACCCTGTATTTCTCTCTTTTGAAACTCATTCTATTTGCTTTGGGCCAGCACTCTAATAGTAAAGGCTTCTGGGAGTTTCAGTCCAGGCACATCAGGGGACCCAAGCTTGTGAACCACTTTTCTAAGATATAGGAACTCCTTAGTCCCTTGAATGTCCCACTGGAGGAACAACAATGCATGTTCCAGCAGAGTGGCAGCCGTGGTACCCAAGAGGTAGTTTCTGCCACAATGTGCATCAAGAGAAAGCATTTTGCCCGGGCAGCAGCTCATGTTAGTAGAGGGATCTCCCAGAGTTACCATATCAAGTCCTTGCCTTGGCTTCTTGTTTTCACTCTGCATCGCATTTATTTATGCTTCTTGTCTTTTTTCTCCACCTTTCTCAACTTCTCTGCTGATTAGTCAGTTGGTAGAGCAGGCATGGGGGGGGGGACCCAGTGGCATTGGCATTAATAACCACAAGCAGTGGTGGTGACAGAAGTGACTCACACATCATGGCAGACAATCCATGTTGGCTGTTGAATGCTGCACCTTCTAGTGGATCCCCCTTCCGCAACCACTAGTTACCTCCACTCCTGATGCTTTTGGCCCTCCTTTGTTTCCGCCTCCTCCTCACAACTGATGCTACAATGCTGGAGCTCCCCTCCCACTCCCCCCACCCCATGTAAAGCAGTGGAGCGATAATCCCAGGCAAGGGTCAGCCTGGGAAGACCCTATTGTGGGCATAAGTGAATAATACAAGAAGCACCACAGTACAAAGTGACACAAGAAGTAGACCCTTGGATATGGGAGGGACAGGAAGGGGAAGTGGGAGTGGTAGAACTACATAGAGTGAGGGGGGAAATGTTGTTACCCAGAAAATTGGTAATAAGATTGGTGCACCACCTGGTCGTTAGCACAGAACTAATACTCCATGTAGATGACTCTTCACATATAAGTGCAGAAGAGAGTACAGCCAATTTTATCAGCCTTTGGGGAAGAGTAGTAAAATCTGCCTGTCTTCTTCCCTTTACATTTCTCGGGATCCAAACAACACACTCTTCCTATACTAGTTGTGCACAGAGTTGTGAATTTTCCTGCATATTTTTCCAATCATATGCATTTCCTGTTGCATCCAGATTGCCTAATGCACATACTTTTCAACACGTTTTCACCCTAAACAAACAGGTGCATTCTGTCAATCAAAAGCACTTTAGCTGTATGTATGTGCCAGATCCACTCATAGTGGTATGTTCAAATTTGCTTCACCAACACATCACACACTTTTGGAATGTGTGGGTTTCAAAGGCTTAAATCTGCTGTGTCCCATTGTTGGCTCCAGAAAATGTAAAACCGGTAAGTTTATAGGGAAACTCAGTGAAGTCCCTTGTCCGTCCCTACCACTGAATACAAAAATTAAAGTGGGTGGTTTAGGGTTGAGTTTCTACTCAGACTTGCTTATGGGTGCATTTGATTTATGTTCGTGATTGGAAATAGTCTGGGGAATCATTCTGAACTACATAATCCAGAAAGAAAGAAAAGTGTGTGTGTATAAGAGAAAATGCACTATATGCTAATTTACACCATCTTTGCTTTTTAGAATCTTGAGTGAGTTGCAAAAGAAATATGAGGGTTTTAGTGAGTGATGATTCTTCTGCTACTTCTTGCTTGGTTTAACTTTTAGTGCAGAATTGGTTTATTTATTGGTTGTTTTTTTCATATAGTGGCTGCTGGGATGAATTCTGCCTGGAGAGAATTGTGCCGACATCTGTGCTGCAAAATGCGCTGATAAGAAATTGGCATCCGTGAGAGAGGCAACATTTAATCTTGGAACCTATAGAAATGTACCAGGTGGCTCAAGGATGAGGGAGATTATTTGCTGAGCAAATGGGGGAGTTGCAGCCATAGGAAGAAAGAATGCTTTGTAGCTGTCAGATATGGGGGTGGTTGAAAGGGTTTGTCAAAAATGTGTTTTGAAAATGGAGGCAAAGCCAGGAACAAATGTTTCACTAAATCCAGGGGACTGAAATCTAGCTTATTTGTAATTGTAACATATTAGGTCTCTTCTCTTCCTTGAGCAGCTTAGAATGATGTAAGAGTGGCATATTTTTTTCTTAAGAAGAAGAGCAACCCATTGAGGCAGGTCACAGGTAGACTTGAAAAGAGTGAGCAATCTACAGCCATCGAGTCAGTTTTATGGCTGAGCAGAATCAGGCCTCTGATTTGTACAGATTTATCTTATTAAGGCTTATTATGAGCAATAGAGGCACAACACCGTACCACGATCCTGCTGTCACCAATACATTCTTTTAAAAAAATGCAGAAGGCTCGAACTGCACAACAAGAGGGGAAAATAAGGGTCTATCCACTATGATCTCCACCCATGAAAACCAGGTTTCCTTGGTTGAAGCCACTGTTGCTGTCCAGATCTGCAGGTGGCATCAGGGGCAGAGAGCTCTGTTGGTACAGAACTTGACCAGCTAAAGATGTGTTAAGGTGCTAACAAGGGCTAGTTGGCAATTTCCACTTTGTTCCCTTTCTCTACTTATCTCTCTTTTATTGGTCTCCCAAGTGCTAAACGGAAGCCTTTTCAAAAATAATCTGCTTGGAAACTAAAAGCACCTGGTTGAGGGAAGCTGTCATTCTCCAGCATGTGCCCCTTTGCTTCAGATCAATCAGTCACGCTGGTCGGAAGTGGCCAAGAGTGGTGTCAAACCAGTTCCAACAAAGATAACCCACCTCTGCCAGCTGAAGAATTAAAAAAAGAAAATTTCACTACGTGCATGCTTGTTATGTTGTAGGGTGGCTGGGTTTCAATTCATATTTGACATTGTCCAGTCAAGCTTAAACTGGGACAAAAAAATGGCCAGTATAGCCCCCATTCCCCCCCCCCAGGTTTGATAAAGGAAAATGTCAAAGGAAAATAGGCCACATTGGTTTTGGAAAAGAGCTGAGGATGCCCCTAAACATCTCTTTCTCATTCCTTCTACATTATTTTGGTTTCGATGTCTTCTGTTCTGCTATTCATTTTCTGATGTTATTGTATTAATTTATTATTGATTCTGGTTACGTCGTTTGCTGTGCCCTGCCCACTGTGGTCACTGGTTAGATGGGGGGGTATAAAAGTGTAACAAAAAACAAACAAGGTATGTATGGAACAGTTGATTCGACCTCTGGAGAGTTGAGACCAACTTCAGCTCTGAACCGCTTTTTTGGGTAGCTCCTTTTCTGTATTGCCCTCAAGTGTCTGTTGAGTTTTTACACCAGCATAAAGGTGTGGGGATAAATCTCACTGATGAAGGGCGGCAAGCTAATGAGTTAGGATTCACTCTTGTATGCCTGGTTGCACAATTTGGTGCCCGTCAATAAATGCCCATGCTAACATTTTAACTTGTAGCCGTTTACTGCCAAGCTTCATGCCGATTGCATCACGCCAGTGGGCATAACCCTACCCAGATTTGGTCGTTGTATCACCATTTCATCTTCTCCCGCCTCTCTGTGTCTATTTATTCAAGACTGTGAACAAAGCTCAATGTGCCACCATATAAAAATCATTAAGAGCTTCCCATAAGACTAACATAACTGGGTTACTTCCTTTTTGGCAGCTTTTGTTTTCGACTTCAAAGCTAATCAACGGATGGTCTATGTGGGGCCAGGTCTGTCTCGGCAAACAGTTCTTTCCAGTCCCAGGTGGCTCTGCCTATGGTTTCACTCATAAGGAAGAGCAATGGCTTGTAATATGCTTGTAAGAAACACGGACAAATTCCACTCATCCATTTTTAAGTGGCTCTTTCTGTGAATTTTGTGAATAATATGTAAATACATGTGTTTGTAAATAATGCATTTCGTTCCACGTCGGTGGAGCCTTTGATGTGTGCCAGCTTTATTATGCAGACTTGCTAGGCAAGATGAGGGGAAATGTAGGTGGCAAAAATGTCTCTGGGCCCCATGTAGAAAATATACTGATTTCTTAAGAATACAGAATAAGGTATGGAAAGGACTGCTTCATCTAGAGGAAGACATAGGAGGATGTGCATAAAATTACCAGTGCCAATCTGTACGTACAGATGCAAAATTAGAAATGATCTTTGTAATTTAAACAATCTAATTTGTGCGAAGGAGCTAGTCAGTCTGCAGTCCAGGTGCTAATTGGACCTTAACATCCCTTCTTCTTTCCTTTCCTTTCCTTTTGTATCATGTGTTGGCCTTCATTCTCCAGTGAGGGGACTCAAGGCAGCTCATAGTGTTTAAACAAGTAATACTAGAACACAGCAAATTACAGATTAATAAGCAATTATACTACAATGGCTTTTTAAAAAAGCAATTAAAATGTTTAAAACATGTGTTTTTTTAATCTTTAAGTCAGACATGGAGTAGACCACTCTTCAAATAGAGGACATCTTCCAAAAAAAGGGTTGCTGTCTGTCAGCACCCTTCCCTTTTCCCCTTTCCCCCTTTTAACATATAAGTGTGAAGTCACTGGCATAAATTTATTTGGCAGATTGTTTTGTGTTAAGAAATGAGCCTATGCATTTGCAATTGTGCACATAGCTGTCAAGTTTTCCCCTGTGCTGGCCAAGATGGGAGGAGAGAGGTGTACAGTAATGTGTGTGCACGTGCTAGTGCACACACACACAAACACAACCACAAAATTGCATGGACGCATGCGCACACACACCCCACTCACTTTGCCCCTCTCACTGCACCAAGCTGCAGCCGCAACAGCTTGTCCCCCCCTCTACCCAGTTCCCAGCCAAACCTGGGGCAGCCTCACAGGCACCACTTTCCCTGCTCGACAGCTTGCCATGTCAGCAAAACACCTCCCTGTCAACCGCCACCGCCCAGGACATTTCTGGGAAAATAAGTGTTCCAGGAAGATGGCGGGGGGAAAGGCTGAAAAACGGTAGTGTCCAGGCCAGAATGGGACATTTGACAGGTGTGGTTGTGCACAAAGTTGTACACAATTTAGGAGGCAACACCAATGCCTATGCTAACTTCTTGTGGTAATTTGCTGTCAAGCACCAATGAGGAGTCTCTTTCTCTCTCTCAATCTCTCTCCAGAGAGAGAGAGTTAATCAAAAGTATTTACAAAGTGCCATTAGTTGCTTACTAATTTTGACAGCACCTATTTATCTGGAAGAGAGCTTAAGCCTTAGTCACTTAGTATAATTATTCTTTTAGACTATAATTCCCAAAACCCCACAGCCAGCAGAGACTTTGGCTAGGGAGTTTCTGGAAGTTATAGGTCAAGCAGTAACTTTTCCTGATTATAATGCCATGCTGGTGAGATATAATCCTCAAAACACACATACAGAGAGAGTTATGGCCATCTGTCCTATTGTAAAGTGTGAGATCCAAGACTCTCTCTCTCTCTCTCTCTTTCTCTCTCTCTCTTTCTTTCTCTTTCACACACACACACACACACACACACACACAGAGGGGGAGAGAGAGAGAGAGAGAGAGAGAGAGAGAGAGAGAGAGAGAGAGAGAGAGAGAGAGAGAGAGGTGAGTCGCCTCCGGACGAGCTCCCTGAGACGATAAGTATTTTATAACTTTTATAAATGGCTCCATCATAAAGGAGAGAGGCTAAAACTTGTGGGAAAGGAAAGGGGAGCCCTCCCTCTAATCCCCTCCAGCTAGTGATTGATATCTCCCTCCGGTCCGGAGGTCGTTTGAGATCAGAGGATCAAAGGAGAGGAGAGTCAGACGAAATGGCTGCTTTCACCAAACGCCAAGAAGACCTCTTGATAAGCAAACCTGTACAGGCAGTGAAGGAGGAGATTTCTAAAACAGTTCGAGCAGAGCTACGACGAGTGATCCAGGAGGACCTTACAGAATTAATTCAGCAAGAAAACAGGAAATTAAATGACAGTATAAAAAAACTGGTGGAAAATGTAAGCGATTTAAGTGTTGATGTCAGAGCGCTTGAAAAAAGGGTTGATCAAACAGAACTGAGATTAAAGAAGTTGGAGAGTCGGGCTGTGCAAGCTGAGGACAGGCAACGTCGTAAAAACGTCAGACTTGTTGGTTTACCGGAATTGATTAATGGTAAGGACATTATTCCTGAAGTGTTATCTCTTTTGGCTGCTAACAATGTGGAAATAGACCCAAACCTAAAGATTCTGCACGCCCGAGAGATGTTATAGTTGCACTGTGTAAGGAGAGACTGGCTGATCAGCTATTGAAAGGGACGAGAAAAAAAGGATCTTTAAATTATAAGGGGGCCACCATGAGATTCTTCCCGGATTTATCTCTGGAAACTTCAAGGAGAAGACAGGAAATGCGCCCGTATACAAGAGAACTGACTGCTGCCAACTGCAGATTTACATGGATTTATCCAGCCACAATATTGGTAATTAAAAACAATAAACAGTTTAAAGCAAGAAATCCAAGTGAGGCAGAACTGATGCTACAAAGCCTGGGGATTACTTCGCCAGAAAGATCCCAAGAAGGAGAATTGGAAGGAGAACGAGAGTCTCGTGACGAAGAATAAATAACTGTTTGTGTAAACAGAGAATAATAGAGTTAATTGTGAATGAGAGAAAAACAGCTTAAATGGGAATAGGATATGGTATAGGAATATGGATATAGGACATAGATTTGTAAAAAGAATATTGTTACAGGACTTAATTCATATGAACTACAGGGATGAAAAGAATAAGATATGAAAAAGGGTTAATAAGGGAGAAGGGAGGGGAAGGAGAAGGGAGGGAGAACAAAAAGTACATGACGCCGGGGGAGGGTTGCCATGGGTATGATTCAAGGTAAAAGGGAGGTGGAGCAGATAAGGAGTGTTGAATTAAGTGAGGGGAGAAGGAAGAAGTAAGTTATAGGTCGTAATAATTTTGTAAGGAGAACACATAGATAATGAAATGTTTAGGGAAAGAAAGGAGGCTGAGCATTTATTACAAATGTGTTAAATATTGTCTACAGGGGCAAAAGGGGAGCGGCAACGGGAAGTCCAAGCTTTGCATGGTGCTCAGAATGGGTAGTAAGCCCATGGAAGGGGTGGGGCTGCAAAGCAGGGGGGTAAGAAACAAGAAGCAAGCAAATAAAAGGGAATTAAGGTGGAATGGTAAGGCCAAAATAGGTGATGAGAAATATCAATGGGAGGGGACATGAGATTCCTCTCATTAAACATTAATGGAATGTCTTCTCAGGCAAAACAAATGAAATTAGCACAGCTGTTAAATAAAGAAAAGGTGAAGATTCTATTTCTACAGGAAACTCATATGGACAAAACAGAAAATAGAGTGTTATTCTCCCACCCAGCATGGCCTACCAAATGGCAGTTTCAATCAAAAGGAACAAAAAAATCAAGAGGGGTTGGAATATTATTTAGAAATGACCTGGATGTCCAAGTGAAAGAAATAAGGATTGATACTCAAGGAAGATTTATAATGGTCAAATGTTTAATTTGGGGTCAAAAATATACTTTAGCCTCGATCTATGCTCCCAATAAAGGTCAAGTTAGATTCTTGAAAAAAATCTTTAAGTAAAGTTGAACAAGTCTCTGAGGGGTTGGTGATAGTGGCTGGAGACTTTAATTTGAATATACAGGACAATAAGGAAACTCAACTGTATTGTAGATCTCATTTATGGAGTAATGTGGCTAGCGTAGAAGGCAAACAGGGGGATCCAACGTTTTATTCAAACAGGCACAAAAAGTTTAGCGTAATAGACTTTATGCTGGTGAGGGAGGAACTTAAAGAAACAATCTCAAAATTTCAAGTGGGGGGTATATTTCTATCAGATCATGCTCATTTGCTAATGCAATTAGATTCAAACCTTCCAAAAAAGGACTGGAAATGGAGATTTGACTCAAGAATAATTTCTTCAGAAGTTAAGAGAAGGGAAATGGAAAATAAGATAAAAAGAGTATTTAGGGAAAATGATGTAGAAGAAATTAAGTCATCTCTTTTATGGGATGCCTCAAAATCGGTTATAAGGGGTTTGTGTCTAGAGGAAGAGAGGAGATATAAGAAGGAACTGAGTGAGAAAAAAGATAAAGCTATGGAGGAATTATTAGAATTACAGAAAAAATTACAAAATAATTATTCAAAAAAGATAGAAAAGCAAATAAGGGAACAAAGAGGAAAATTAGATGAAATAAATAATTTACTCCCATGGAAGAAACAAGCCCTGGTTAAAAATGAATTCCAAAGGATGACAATTCAGGCAGGGAAAAGATTTATATCTTATTTAAAAATACAGAAAAGTAAAAACTTCATTAGAAGATTTAAAAAGGGGGGGGAATGTAAATATAAAGAAGAGGGGGGGAAAAGAATTATGACTGAATATTTTAAGGAAGTGTTCCAAAAGAAAAGACAATGTGAAGAAGATTTACAAGTCAGAAGTAAAATTTCTGAAATACAAAAGAAAAGGCTAAATGATAAGATTACAGTAGATGAAATTAAGGGGGTAATTGGAACATTAAAAATGGGGAAGGCTCCAGGCTTAGATGGTTTTACGACTCTGTTTTACCGGCAGTTTCAAGAGGGGTTAGGAGAAAGAATGGAGAAATTCTTTAATGATATAATGCAAGGGGAAGGAATTCCAGAAACATGGAAGGAGACAGAAATTATCCCTATCAAAAAGCAAGGTAAAGCAGAAGAACAAGTAGCTTCATATAGACCAATCACATTGGCTAATCAAGATTACAAAATTTTTACAAAAATATTAGCTAAAAGATTAGAGGTTGCAATTCCAGATCTAACACAGGAGGATCAATATGGGTTTGTCAAGGGAAGATATATAGGTGATCCAATAAGAATAGTAATGAATATAATGGCAGATGCCAAGAGGAAACAAAGTAAAGTAACAATGGTAAAATTGGATATTAAACAAGCTTTTGACTCGGTAGAAAGAGAGTATTTACTAAAGTTATTAAAACAGATGGATATTATAGGTCCCTACGCAAATGCAGTAAAGGAAATTTATAAAGAAAACTTTGCAAGGGTAAGAATAAATGGATCATTAACGGAAAAGTTTAAAGTGGAAAGAGGTACAAAGCAGGGATGCCCTTTATCCCCCCCATTATTTGCATTAGCGATGGAACCATTGGCCCAAAATTTGAGAGAATGTGCTCAAATAAAAGGGTATAAAATAGGAAAAGAGGAAATAAAGTTAAACATGTTTACGGATGACTTAATTTTAATATTGACTAACCCATTAGAAGCGGCAGGTCCCCTGATTAATATATTAAAGAAATTTGAAAAAATATCAGGATTAGAAGTAAACTTACAAACATCAGAAATTATGTTTCTAAACGTTCCTAGGAAGGAGCAAGATCAATTAAGATTACAAATGAAAATGGGAAATGGTGTTAAAAAATGATTTATTTAGGAGTGGTATTAACAAAAAATTGGGAAAAACTAGGGAAGGAAAATTATAACAAAACTTGGAGAAAGATCCAGAAAATAATAAAGGGCTGGAAAGAAAAAAAAAATGGGAATACTGTCAAAAATTAGGGCTTTGAAAATCTTTATAGTTTCAAAACTGTTATATTTATTTCAGGTTCTCCCAATATTACTTTCAGAAAAGATATTAAAGAAATGGGACACATCATTAAGGAAATGGGCTTTTGGCAAGAAAAATCAAAGAATTAAACATAAAATCCTATATGCAATAAAAGAAGGAGGAGGATGGAGTATGCCCTCTTTGGAAAAGTATTATATAGCCTTCCAATTAAAATGGGCAATGAAGGTGGAGGAATACCCCACACCCAAATGGAAAAGAGTAGAAGATGCAATAAATAACTCAGCAGGTTACTTAGGGATATTTGATAGAGATAAAAGAATACTGAAAGAAGTTAAGGGACCAAGGCAAGTACCAATGGAGATTTTAATAAAGAGGATGAAAATAGGTGGAGTATCGAATTGGGGCCCTTTAGAACAGTTTAATAAAGAGGGGAAGATTTTGTCACAAAAAGATATAAAGAATCTAAAAGAGAAAGGATATTATAAAATCAAAGATATGCATGAATTAATGTCAACAGGAGGGGGGATAAATAAATTAAATGGGATATTAGGGAATCAAAAATGGATGGTGGCAGAAAGTATGAAAAGGAGATATGATCAATGGTTCCATTCTCTTAAGGGAAAAGAAGATAGACAATGGGAAGTGGTGTATAAGAAATATGAAGAAAAAAAGGTCGGAGCAGGAGAGAGCTATAGACATTTGGTCAGATTGGGAAATCAGAATGAAAATTTAATTAAATATAATTGGGAAGGAGATATGGATTTAAATACAGAAAAGATTCAGGCTATATTACAGGGGATAAGAGAGGTAAAATTGGAAAAAATTAAGGATATGCAATTGAAGATATTCCATAAATGGTATTATACCCCACAGAAATTAAATAGAATAAATAATAACATATCACAAAATTGTTGGCATTGTAAAAAAGAAAAAGGTACTTTTGCACATATGATATGGAACTGCGAGAAAATACAAACATATTGGAGGAAAGTAGAAAATTGGTTATCAGAAATTACAAAGAAAAGGATTGAGCTAAAAATAGACTATATTTACTTAGGGTTAGTAGATAGAGAAAAACAATGGAGAAGCGTAAAAAAGATTGTCTACTACGGAATAGCAGCAGCTATAATGGTACTAACGGGTGGATGGAAGGACCAAAAGAAATGGAAATATGATAAATGGAAAGATTATATACATGAATTTTTTCAAAATAATTGGATACAAATTATGCAAGAAGAAAACATAGAAGGGAAACATAGAATTCTAAAGGAGTGGGAGAAATATATAAATTGGATAAAAGGGAAGCCTGAGAACAAGAAATGGGCTAGACTATTCCATCATGCCTTAATAATGTTCAACATGAAAGGATAGTGAATTTCTGCTTGCTGGGGGGGGGAGGGTTAATGAGGAAGGGACCAAAGGATGATGTAATGTTTTGGAAACTTGTAAAGACTGGAAATTTATGCTGTTACTTCCTCAATAAAAAAATATAAAGAGAGAGAGAGAGAGAGAGAGAGAGAGAGAGAGAGAGAGAGAGAGAGAGAGAGTTAAAATGTTTCAAGGCAACCATATCTTAAAGCAGGTATAGACAATTGTGCCATATGTCCTCTTGAACCCATGAAACAGAAGGGACTCAGCAGGTATTAGTCCTGGGACCCAAAGGGAATTATTCTAGATTCTGTATGGGATGCTTCCTCTTCTTTTAGATTCAGTTAAGTAGGGTTAATGCAGATATTCATTTGTCGATGGTAATTTTACAGATGGGAAGAATCCTAGCAGATGGTTGCACTTTCCCCCTCCTCTCCTTCTCTGCCTTTCCTTCGGTCTTGGCCCAACCTTTAAAAAAAGCAGCATGAGCAGGGACAGGCATCCTCAAGCAAGGTAGTCCATGCCGTCCTTACTACCCGAGCTGGTGGCATCCTCAACAGCATTCAGTATTCTCCTCAGCCTACCTAGTATGCCAAGCGTGGTAGTAGCAGCTCAGTGGCATATGTGGTGACTGTAGACATTTCCAGCAGCTCAGCTTACTAGAAGTGTGTCACTCTCATAATGGTGTAATATTATGTTCGCAGACGCTGATTCAAAGATGCCCTCCTGTGATAATTGCCATCTGAACAGGAAGTGGTGCTGATGGCGAGGAAAGCCAGGCACTCCATGTCTTTCTTGGGGTCTGTAAAAACCCGAGGAAAATTGGCTTAATTGTACAAGGGCGTGCCTTCGCGAAAGCGTGCTGTCCTTCTGAAATGTTGCCATAGAGACAACCAGCAAAGCATGAAATAAAAAGGAGAAATAGCAAGAAAACAAGGCACTTGGAACTGTTTTATTCCCTTTGTGTGCCACAGGCACAAGATAGACACCCACCCCCACCCCCGGTAGATGAAGCAGCTGTGAAACTGGATTATTGTCCATAGTGTCTCCATGAGCGTCCTTTTGATTATGATGTACAAGGTTTTTTGTATGGTTCCCAAATTCAGTAAAACAACCTTGATCAGAAGTATGAGCAAGACAAAAGTGATCTTGGTATACTTTAGAGATAAACATTCCTCTCTCCATCACCATATGCAATCAGCCTACTTTCATCCTTCTGACAAATTCTTACCCATTTCCAATCAGGAGCTCCTCTTCCAGTGATGAAAATTATGTGGTTAAGTGATGGACCCAACTTAGAATATATTTTCACTATGAAAATGGATCAGGAGATGCATCAGGGTTTTTAAAGTTGGTTTAAAGTCACAGGGTAGTCATGTGATTTTGGCGGTCAATGTATGTGTCCTGTTGGGGAAACGTTTAATCCATTTTTAAACTATGTTGTCTCTTAGTGGAGGGGGCTACACACATTTTTAGAATCGTTACATTTTAGGCTTTGTGTTGCGCCTACCCTCCCACTAGCTGCCTCTCACACCCACTCATCATTGGTGCTGTAGCATTAATTTTTTTAAAAAAACATCTTTCAAACTCGAATAATGCTAGATCAATAGACGGGGGGGGGAGAATAAAATATTGGACTGTGAGCTGAACACAAGGGGGTGGAGAAGGAACAGGAGGGATGGAACTGGCAGTGACACTGGCCAAAGGGAAGGCATAAACGAAAGGCAAAAAGAAATTGACCAGAAAAATTGACAGTACTGTATTTTCTAGACTTGATGAAGAGGAAACGCTTCCCCACAGCCAAACTTTCTCTAAATGGGCTGCAAGATTTCTTTGCACCCTGAAACCTGTGATCCTGGCACCCTATCGTTAATATACCCCATAGACGCAATTTATACCAGTAGAATATTTTATTTTATTTATTTCTACCCCACCTTTCTTTTTGGAAAAAGGACCTAAGGCGGCTTACAGAATGAGGGATAATATACAGTCCAGTACAATTAAGACATGTTCAAGCATTCACATACCCCAAAACAATTCAAAATACATATGTTTCATGATCAATTTAAAATAAACAACCCTCTCACAGCTAAAATATTTTGCTTTCCAACAGCAACAACAAAACCCATGCTTCTATGGCAAAAAACAACTCATGCTTCTCTGTACGTTATGTAGTAGCTTCTCCAAATACTCCATTCAGGATTATCACTGAGTCTTCTGAGAATGTAGTGGAAAAAATGTAACAGCCAAAATCTTTTTCCCTGGTTATACAATCATAGAACAAACAGCATAACTTACAGAGGTCAATTGCTATAAAACAAGATAACATTTTCCTTGTGGTTGCAAGGAAAATATTAGAAGCTTCTGTTTCCCTTTTAAAGTAGTTGTGCTAAGTTGCTATATATAAGAAATGTAGCTAGTTTAAATTGTGGCTTGTTGAAACAAGGATAGCCAAAATCAGAAACTTGTTTGTTTTAGTAAATCATAGTTAAATTTTACATAGTTTGGGCTTAAAGTGAAAGAGGCAAATTTAGATTAAGAAGCAGATGCTTCTAACATCCTTCTTAAGCTGTCAGTAGAAGAGGAGGATGGGAACAACCATTTTGTTTGTTTGTTTGTTTGTTTGTTTGCATTTCTAGACCAGTCCAATTTTCCCAAGGGACTCTGGGCAGTTTACAGCAAAAGACAAATAATCAAGAATTAAAATCAAAACAAACCAAAAGAGAACAAATAAACCAAGATAATCAAATAAACACACAAAGGCCGGCAAGAGGCTGAAAGCTAATGGTAACAGAAAAATACAACACTGGGGGAGCAAAAAACAGTACATTACAGATGGCTGTATGTTTCCTTAAAAAGCCAGGTTTTTAAAGCTTTTTAAAAGGCTGATGCCCTAAGCACATCCAATCTCGCTTGATTTCGGAAGCTAAGCAGGGCTGGCCCTGGTTAGTACTTGGATGGGCGAGCACCAAGGAATACCAGATGCTGTAGGTGCCTGGAGTGGGAACTGGCAAACCGCTCCAGTATTCCTGCCAAGAAAACTCCATGGACATGGGGTCACGAAGAGTCGGTCACGACTGTAAAGACACAACACAAAAGGCTGTTAGGGGCTCGACTTTGTGGATCTTGCATGGCAGTTTGTTCCACCATCCCTTTCAAACAGCCTTCTTTCAACAACTCCCTACCTTTTGTGCTTAGGGTGCCTTTGGGGAAGGTAGAACACCCCAAATGCTTTGCAGCAGCCCCAGAGCATAGCCCTGCCTAACCAGATCCTCTGTCATCCTACAGCCTGGTAGTTCTAAAATGGAGCCCCTTTATCCACTTTTTCAGAGCATCAAGTTTAGGCATAGAATGATTCTGAAAATCTTCGGTATTGCACAAACTTATGTAGACCAGCAGCTTCCACAGCCCTTATTCGGGAGGAAACAGGATTGAAATCTAGAAGAAGTGAAGGGAACAGCTCCACACACTGGAGGACTGTTGCTTTTCTTACTGTTGTCATTCTGTTTTCCAAAGCATGTCCCCAAATATGAGGGCTGGGTTACTAACCCACCAGAAAGAAAGAATTTGTAATCTAAACTGTGTCAGGTTTGAAATTCAATATTAGGCAGCATGAATGGCTGAACTTAAGTTTTCCTGGATGACAAATTTTCATAGAGCTCTGAGGCAACTGAATAAGTTTTGTTTTTATGGATGCTGCCCAATACTTGGTCAAGTTAACAAAAGGTAGTCATCATTTTTGATCACTATTTCCAACTCTGCAGAACTATTCCAAAGGGTCCAGCCATCAAATCATTTTACATTTAAAAGGTTCTAATTCTGATAAACAGGACCTTTCTTTCTTTTTTCCTCCCTCTCACTTTCAGCTCCCGCTATTGTTGTGCCACCTAAACGGATTCACAATGTAACTGGAGCCCAAGTCTACCTGTCCTGTGAAGTCAAAGCAGTCCCCACGCCCATCATCACCTGGAAGAAGGTACGTTCAAGGAGCATCTTTTCAAAGGCAAACCTTTTATAGGAGTTGGTCCCTGTACCTCTGGCAGGTTTCCTTTGGAATTGAAAGCATTATTGGCGAGAACAGTCTCTGGATGACAGGGGCCACTGCCCCTTGCAGATTTAGAACAGTATAGGACACTCCTCCACCTGTCCTCTTCCAGATGTGTTGGCCATCTGGAAAACCCCAAGCTAGAGGATGCTGATCTACAGCTTTTGAAGTTAATGAAGAATTGTAGGTGATGGTGTGAACCTGAGGCAGGTGTTGCCAGGCAGGAGGGAACAGAACAGAGTGAGCAATTTTGGTTCCTAGTGGACAAGAGAGAATGCCGCGGAGTGGGGTGTTAGGGGCACTGAGTTGGCAGCTGGAGAGAAGAGGAGGGATGAGGAAACAGGAGTATGGGAGAAATAGTTGCAGCATTAATCAAATAAGGATGTGTGATATCTTTATTAAAATCTCATAAACAGGTGCTGGCATTTTGAGTCCTGCAGGACTCCATCAGACTGGCCATTACAAAGTTAGGGGAGGTGCAGAAAAAAGAGAGAACTCTCCCCCCAAATCACAGCCAGAGCTGACGGCCAGGCTATCCTGTTGAAAGCAACTTCCCAAATGCAAATGGCAGAGTTGTAGAGTAAGTTTAAGGTGGCAGGTTTCAGCTCCCCCCCCCCCAAAAAAGGCAATGTTGATCTTCGTGTCCTTCTCAGTCTTGATAGAAAAAGAGCTGGCAGTCACTCAGCACCCTGTACCTTTGCCTGATACAAGGCTTGCCCTGTTATGCTATGGGCTTCATGGTAAGGCAACAGAGGGGATGTTGAATGAGCTTGCACTCCAACAATAACTTCTGCAGTAAAAAGGGGTCATTTCATTGGGTGTAATCTTTAAGGTGACCCTTACATTCATGTGCAGTCCAGTTCCAGTTGCTTCAGCCCAGCTCCATAAACAGAGCAGCCCTGCTGCTGGACTAAAAAGATCCTGAGTGCACAGAAAGCAGGGTTGTTTTGAATGTTGTCCAGTCCTTGGAAAATAGATGGAAACAGACCATGTAACTGGACTCTCAAAATAGAAACTTAAATCCCTGAACTCAAGTGTATGATTCTACCCTGGCTCAACTAGAACAACATATGGGAGGATCCAGAACCTTCTCCAAGAGATGTTTTAGCTTGACTGGGACATGTTTGTAGTGGCTAGACATGATCATAGAACCAAGCCTCCATGGGACCAGCTGTTTCCTTGGACAAACACCAGGGCCCATGGAGGAAACTTGACGGTGGACACTTGGCTCCCTCTTTTATTTGCCAAGAACCAGCAAACTCATGCAGCTGGATACACACTCTTGCCTTTCATTGGATGATGTTTTTCACTTGGGTCAACTTGACAAGACTCATTCCTTCCACTGTCATTTAGGTTCACAGGGATCTTGGGGGCTTCAGCCAGGAATGGGGAAATAGCTCCCCGTTTTTCTTTTGAATCATTCATATTTTTGTACACAATTTGTATAGTATCGCCGGATTTGCAGTCCCCCCAGGACCATTCCAGAGTGTCCCAATGGGATGAAAATGTATTAACCCCTCCCCCCAAAAAACCACCTTTGAAAGGGGAGGGGCAAAGAGTAGAAGGGAATTTTTGCTTCTAGGCTTTACAGTGCTCCCCCAAGATTAGTCCACATGCCAAGTTAGCAAAATAAACTGGTTTTCCTATTAGCTCCCCCTCCTCTAAAATGGTTCATTTGGGACATTTCCATGACTGGTATGGCCCCTGGAAGGCAAGAAGCTTGATCTGGCCACTAGCCTTAGATATTTTACCCACCCATAACCTACATCTCCTAGACCTAGAGCACCACCACCCATCAAAGTTGCTCTTAATTTATTCCTGGCAGGGAAATAAGACTACCATTGTTATGAAGTGAATCCACCAAGGAATATAAGACTGAATTCTTTGGTGGAAATCATTGGCCAGAGGTAGGTCCTCTGCCACTGATGGTAGGTCTGATGCTTACATCTTGGAAAATTTTCAGAGGATAAAGGTTGACCCAGTAAGATTAGCAAGAGTCAGGAGAACGTCCAATGTGTTTCAGTTTGACAAGATTACTGGGAGGCTCATTAGGGTTATCTGAGCACGAAGACTGCACGTGTAGCTAAAGTGGGCTCATGTGTTACATTTTTTCCAGGTCACGGAATCCCCAAAAGGAGTTAAGCTCCTGGAAGACTTGCCTGGAGATAGAGTCAACATGGCCATCCAGGTTCGAGGTGGCCCTTCTAAACACGAGAGCACCGGCTGGGTTTTGGTAAGTTTCTGTCAGGATGGGAAGCTTCACTGTTGCAGGTCACATTTCCTTGGGATCCAGGAGAGGTTGCTTAGTGTTGGTGGTGGGTGGGGTCAAAGGCAACAGTGGGCAGGGAAACTCCCTTTTCTTTTTTCATCCCACCACCTGCATTTAGTTCCTGCTCCTACCCATTTCTTCCTGCCTCACAGGCTGCCGGAGTAAGGACCGGTGACTCTTGCCAGAGGCATGAACTGGTATCTTGCAAAGGAATGTTAGAATCCCCCTCTGAGGGACATGTAATCAAAGCAAAGTACTTTTCAGCAGCCACTGATGCTTTAAATTAATGAATTTTTTTAATACAGTGCCATCATGTCCGATGGCTCTTCTGGGTGAGCTTTAAGCTTTGATTTTTGTAACAGCATTTCCAGGAGCTTAAACTGTCATTTCCATGCCTCTGGTTGGCACTCTGATGCCAGCACAAAGTCCCTCATGTTATCTAACCCAGACTAAAAGTCAACTCTTTGCAGGGAATTAGCATATGGAACTTTACAATTTTCAAACTTGCTCCTCCTCTTCATGTAATTCATGTCTACACTGGTGTCATGCAGCATCAAATCATAGGGTGACCCTGAAAGGGTTTTCAAGCAAAGTATGTGGCAAGGTTAGGGGGTGGTTTTACTCATAATGCTCCACCTACCCCATGGATTTTCATGGGTGAGCAGAAATTCAAACCCAGGTCTCTGTCACTGCCCGCTACACCATAATAGACATGTCCCCTTGCACACTGCATTCTTTTGCAATAAACAAATGCTGCTCAGGAATTATAATTTTCCTGAAGCCTTCAAGAAAACATGCTGATTGTCTGCACGTTTCCATGATAGATGAGCTACCCCTGTGTTGTAAAACGTATGAATTCAACCAGCATCAACTGACATTTATCTCCTCCTCTGTGTGTGCTTTTCCATCCTAGATTAATCCACTGACGAAGGAAGATGAGGGTGTTTACCAGTGTCATGCCACCAACATGGTGGGAGAAACACAAGCAGAGGGAAATATCAAGGTCCTAGATCACAGTAGAAATAAGAAGCCTAATCCCCCAGGATCTGAAGACAGGAAGTAACAACAAGGTAACGGTGATCACTGTTAGTCTCCTTTAATTGTAAGAAAGCTGTTTTGGCAACAGGCATGCCATCTTCTGTCACATTTAGCAGTCAAGCACTCTGGTGATTCTCAAATCCAGTGTTTTTGGTGGTGAGTGTTTTTTTTTGGGGGGGGGGAGGGGGGCATCCTTTGGCTCACACTGTTCCTGCCATGCAGCTGCCCAGAAACCATGTTGAAGGAATTGTCCTTGGACAAAAATGATGCACTTGGAACCCTTTCTGTTCTTCCTATGACGGAAACACTGTCTTCTCATGCCAGGAAGCATGAACTGGGACACATGGTACACTGTGGGATCTCGGCTGAAAACAAGGATAACCAGACCTTAAAAACGTTGCTATTTAGACTTACCTTTGCTATTACCCCTTGCAAAGACACGGCAAAGGGGTAAACTGGTACCATTAACAGTACCCCTTATTTTTCCAAAAGTTATTCCATCTAAGAATGTTTATATAGACAGACAGACAGACACAGACACACAGAGAGTATATACAATTCAAAAGATTGCTCATTCCACACCTATCTCCTCAGTAGTATTGCTGCCACTTATCACATATCCTTGTGAACACTGAATTAGTCAACAAACCTTTAATGGCATAAAATAAATTGAGAACATGTCAAATTGTGGGATAGAAGGCTAAAAGATGAATACTGTAAAATAAGTTGCAAGGAAATGGGTTAATGTCCAACCGTAGTCCTGTAGGTCTCATTAATGGTATATAGCACTGTGGTCAGGTATGTAGCCACCGAGTCTATCCGTTTGTTACATTTGTCTGCAGGTAGGTGCTGAGTGATACGCTCTGGAGATCCAAAAGCTGCAAGGAACTTTTTATTCTATTTACATTGAATTAAGCTTTCTGGGTGAAAATTTGTACTGCCTTAAATAGGGGCTGTACTGTGAAAATATTAGGAAAATTATTTGACAGGCAGAGCTGTTCAGCCGTGGGATAACTGCCTCCGAAGGAGTGAAGACTCTTTCACTGCAGGCTTTTAAACAGAGGTTTAGGTGGGCTTTCTTCTTCAACATGGGATTGTGCTTGATGAGCCTTGGGGGTCCCTCCTGGCTCTACAAGGTCTAAGATTCTAAGATGTGACCAGAATTCTCCATGCTTGTTTGACGTAAAATTGAAATATTTTATTAAGAGAAAAATTAAGCATGTGTTCCACTGTTAACCCCAATGTCCGGTAGCCCTTATCCGGGTTCTCAGATACTAAGAAGTGGTTTATCAGTACATTTTTTCTGATGGTGCTCTCTTCTTGGAGTGGCATCCAGACCTTATTTCTAATTTATGCAACGAAATTAGGAATGGTAGAGAGGGGCACAAAGCGCTGCTTTGGTGGTTCATGCTGGTTCATTTACTGGCCAAGTAAGATGCCCTAAAGCACATCCGATCTCGCCTGATTTCGGAAGCTAAGCAGGGTCGGCCCTGGTTAGTACTTGGATGGGAGACCACCAGGGAATACCAGGTGCTGTAGGCGCCTGAAGTAGGAACTGGCAAGCCACTCCAGTATTCCTGCCAAGAAAACTCCATGGACATGGAGTCACGAAGGGTCGGTCATGATTGTAATGACACAACACACACACACAAGTGTTGGGCAGTTTACAGCCATGGCTCCTCTGGTGAACATCGACTCAAGAGGCAGCACTCGAAGGATTTGGGGCAAGGAAGCTGGGGCACTTGATTTTCTTTGGTGCCTCTTGTTCTTATTCTACTATTTTTAACGCGTGTGTACCTACTCTCCAGTACTGTACGCTTCATCTTTTGTTGTAAACTTCCCAGAAGAGTGTTATGCTCTGGTGGGGTGGTTTATAAATTAAATAAATAAATAAACAGGGTACATCTGCAACTGATGTCACCAACTAACAATGTCCCATTTCCTTCTTCCCCCCTCACCCCCAGGAAGAAGTGATTTGACTACGTTTGAAGAATCAGAGCAGAGCAGAGATTAGAAACAAGTAAATTAAGTGATTTGCTTTCTTCCTTGCCCAGGATCAGAAAACCATGTCTCAATATTCTTGCTTTTGATGGTGCAGTTTTTATACCCTTTTGTAGAATGTCTAATGACTATGGAGCATGCTGATAATGTAACAATTGGTCAATAAAAGCATGTTTTTTAAAAAAAACATTTAAATGTTTTCTTTTGGTACTCTCAAATCTAGTTTGAGTGCCATGGCCATGTCATGGCTGGCTTATCAAGCTTATCCACTCCTGAAGAAAAAAAATGTTAAAAAAACTTGCAGCTTCATTTAAAAAAAAAAAAGACAGTTAGAGGGCATAATGGAGCTTTTTAAAAGTATTTTGTTCAGTTTTTTGTTTTTGTGGGTGGGTGGGTGTTTTTTTTGTCTTGTTTTTGGCAGGAGTAATGTGGCCATCCTTGGACCATGGAGGGGAACAGTTAGTGTAGTTCCTATTCAGGAATTAAGATCCTCCTTGAAAGAGTAGCACCATGTCTCTCATTGCAATTTTAGAAGCAACAAATCTCAGCTGTAGCTTTTGTACCTTTTAAACTCAACCAAAATGACAATTTCAGAACTTTTTAATTCTCTTTCTGCTAGTTCTAGTTGTACATTGTCTGTTCCCTGTGTTTAACCTTTGGGAAGATAGCTGTTTTTTATCTTAATTGTGGTTGTGTACTTTTAACAGCCACCAGCCTCTTGAAGAAATAAAACAAGGACCTTTCATATCAGGATAGGATACTCTAAAAGGCCAAGGTGGAGAGGCAGGAAAATATAGGTGGCAACTCATTATAGATGAATAATATGTCTGTCCCATCAAATCAATTCTTGCAGCATTCCCTTCCTGGGTTTCCTAGGTATAAAGTACTCAGAAGAGGTTTACCATTTCCTTCTTCTTGTGCAGTTTTCCCAAAGGCTGCGCAAGTTGGCTCCCCCCCCCCCAGGAGGCACAGTGAGAAATCAAATTCCCAAGCTTCTGCCCTGTAGCCAGTTCACTACAGACTACAGTCTAACACAATGGCAACTCCCACTGAATTCTATGGATCACATATCTGCATGGATGTGCCTAGGATTGTAACTACGACAATAAAGCAACGATGACAATTAAAAAAAAAACCCACATGGCAGGTTCAGCCATCATAAAGCTGTTCATAGGCTTAGACGTCTCTTGAAGCATTTTCTTCTGAGAGTGTTGTTTTTCTGGCCACATTTAAAGAAAATAGACAGGGCTGTCCTTTGCTACTGCAGTGTTGCTGCATAATGCAGTGTTCTAATTTTCAACTTCTCAGGGCTCCTAAGGATTGAGTACTAACTGAATAAATTTCTGTAACATTTATATGACTTATGAATATGAAATAAACTATCTCTATGAAATACTGTACAAGTGGGTTTTAAGAGGAAAATGTTGGCTGCTGGAGCCACCTGGTGGCCGCTTCATATATAGAGATATAGCGCAATTGCTGAAAACATCAAATATAGGCTGTTACTGTACATGCATAGCATGTTGCTTTCATTTCTACTCTAAAGTAAGAACAGAAGCCAGATCCAGCTCAGGATGCCCACTGATTTCATAGGGGGTCCTTAACTTCTTTTCACCTTAGCTGTCTAGTATGCAGTAAATTTACCCACCCAAAATGGCCAGGTTTTCTTCCCAGTTTCCAATGGAGATTCCTGCCTCCCCCCACCCCCTTTTAACCAGTCCAGTGAAACAGGTGACCTGATGGGGGCGAAGAGCTGGGAGCAAATTTAAGCTCTCCAAACCATATTGGGGATGCCTATAAGCACACCCGATCTCACCTGATTTTGGAAGCTAAGCAGGGTCGGCCCTGGTTAGTACTTGGATGGGAGACCACCAGGGAATACCAGGTGCTGTAGGGACCTGGAGTAGGAACTGGCAAACCACTCCAGTATTCCTGCGAAGAAAACTCCTTGGACATGGGGTCATGAAGAGTTGGTCATGACTGTAATGACACAACACCACACCACTCATGTTGACATTAAGCATTTGAATGCAAACCACCAAGAGCATGAAGCACTTCCTGAGGTCTGCTGCAAACCAACTTTCACTCAACGCACTGGAATACTCACAAACACAAACACAGTTACTTATTTTCATTGTGCGGTCAAGGAGAAACTTCAATCGTGAGGAAGAATTATTACCACCACTATCTACATCTTCTTGTGTATCCTGCATGCAATTATATCTCAGTCATTACAAAGAAACAAAACAGGAAGATGAGTCGACTTTGGCACAATCTCACATTTTGAACTTGTCACATTTTGCCAAGTTTCTAAAACAGGGCTGGGAGCCTTGGGCCCTCCAAAATTGGCAATGGTGGGCGATGGTGAGAGGGGATCGTGGGAAGAGTAGCTCATCAACATCTTTGCATTCTGAAAAGCCTCTATGGAAGCCTCCCCAACATAAATTATTGGACTGCATCTCTGAGATCATTGGCCATGCTAGCCAAAACTCCTGAAAGTCCAGCAAGACCTGGGAACGGAAGTCTGGAAAATATTTCTCTTTTTGGTCAACAGTACGTTTTGGCTGTCCTTAACTATTCCTGCAGCTTGGAAAGAAAGTGTGAAGTCCACTACTGTATGTACAGAAGTATATTTGTGCCCTGCAGCAGATGTTGAGGGCATACAAGGTTTGGGGGGGAGGAGGAATTCTGTTGCCCACTGATGGAAGTCAACATTTTGACTGAACCCCCCAAATCAGCACTGCGGAAGTTGTAAATATGGCAAAATGCTACAGAATGCTATCATTTGGGTATACATTCCATTTTATTTAAACCATTCAAGATTAATCGCCGAGGCTTCACATGACACAACTGTCCCAATAGGACAGTTCCGACAAAAACATCACTGTTAACATTTCACAGATAGTTTTATTCCAAAGCCACTTCGTTTAAAGTTAGTAGTTTTCACAAAGTGAGGTTCATTTTAAACTTTGAACAAGACCACATCTGTGTCAACAAAACGAAATCACTCTCTAACACATGGAAATAACAGGAAGGTGGCATGATTGATTCTCCTCTCTTCTGTAACTTTCCAAGTGTCTTGATAAGAAATGTCTGGATTGTTCTGTCAGGATATGAAGCCTCTTCTTTGTAGCCTGTTCCAGAGTATAAGGCAAAGGCAGTCCACCCTGGTCTTCCACGCAGGCCATCTTTGAAGGTCTTCTCTGCTCATATGCTGTCCAGCTTCTTTAAAATATATGGAGCTGAAACGGGGAGAAATTGTATAGCCATTGTCAAGCCAGTGGTCATCACCTCTTGTTGCAATTAATTTCATAGGTTAACTTTGCAATGAAACCATTATATCATTCAAGTGATGTATTACTGCATTTTATTTACTGGATTTAAACCCTGCAATTCTCTCAAAGATGGAACTCAAGCAATTCCTTTAAATAAACAAATATCAAAATTAAGGGGCTATTAATTAGCTAACAAGTAGAGATGGGCACGAAACGGGGGGGAAATCGTTCCGTTATTCGTTATTCATTCCGTTATGTAATGGAAAGAATAACAGAGCCCAGAGTAATTTAGGAATGAACCGAACAGAACCAGAACAAATGAGTTTGGTTACGTTTGGTTCGTTCCTCCCTGCTGGCGATGATGCTCTCATTGCCAGCGGGGGAGGATTGAGAGCCCCGTTCTCGCCTCCGCTTGCGGAAGCGAGGCCACAGCTATCTAAATCTCCGATCTCCGCAGCGAGGGGATCACAGTCGGCTCGGGTGTCAGCCCTCGCGGCGGAGAGCGGTCAGGAGAGGAGTCGGAGACCGTGACTTTCTCCCCAAGGGATCGCTGGAGGGGCCTGCGATCCGATCTCTGCACGCGGGAGCCGGCTCGGAGCCCCCTGCCCAGCGATCTCCACCCTGGAAATGAGCGGAGTCGAGAAGGAAGGGGCTGTGATCCAGTCTCCGCGTGCGGAAGACGGATCGTAGCCCCCTCCCGACCAGCCCCCGCCTTCCCTGCGCTGGATGACAGCACCGGGCACTGTCATGACCGGCGCGGGGAAGGTGAGACCCCCGTTCAGCCCCTCTGCCCGGGCGCCCTGTCATCCCTTTAACGCGCGGGGAAGGCGGAGGGCGGCATTGGCTTCTGGGAACACATCTGCGCGCGAGGCCTCCACTGCTCGCTTCTGCCCAGACTTTTGGTTCGTCGCCGCGGCCGCTGGCCTGACTGGTGGGCGGGGAAAGACATCTGAGCGCTGAGGGAAGACGCCAGCAGGTGGGCCCGCTTCCCCGAACACCAAAAAATGAAGTGGCCCCCAGGGACCCAAAAAACGGTAGAGAACCGAAGCGGGGGCCCAGGGGCCGAAGAACGGAAACAAACACCATTTTGGCGTGTTGTGCCCATCTCTACTAACAAGTAAGCTTAATTTTCAGGATCAGCCTATCTCGATTATATTCCAGCTCTTACATCATCAGCAGTATTCCAAAGATGGCTTATCCCAATATCACAGCTCTCTTAACAGATCTACCCAATAACTTCCCTTTGACTGAAAATATAACCCATCATTTTCTGGGTGAGCTCTTAACTTGATATCATAAAGCTAACTAAACCTTTTATTAGCTTTAATCACTGTACACCTGCTTGATAGCCTTTTACCACCACCACCACCACCACCCAACATCTCACTGATGAAACCTCAAAATAAAAATGTAGCTATAGGAAGCTAGCCATCCATGTTAAAATAAATGTCTCACTTTCTGAAACCTAATCCTTGAAATCCTAACAGTACAATTGTCAGCTCTAGTGGGATATTCACACCTACCATTTTCTCATTTCCCCCTGATTCTTTGTAGAACTGGCCTCCTAACATTGTGAGACTTGGAGATAGGTGTACTACATATTAATTCAGGAAGAACTAAACATGGTTGGTTCGTCTGGAGAAGCTAGTGCAAGGCAAAATATTTGCGGCCTGACAGAGTGATAGAGCTAAAAAAATGGCGGCAAATGGACTCCCAAAGGCTAAAAAATAAGCTGAGTAAAGGAATAGCATCTATTGCAACAAGGGACAGCTACGTACAGGAGGAGCCTTGTGGAACTGGCTCCTTTGCAGAGGTCATAGAATAGCACTACTCTTTTCTTTCATAAACTGCAACATTTCTGTACAATATTCAACTGTACATGGAACAAGGTAGGAGGAAGTTCCTTATCCCCAAATAAGAGGGCTCTCGCCAATGCCACATGAAAGGAAGTCACAGGCATAACTCTTCCATGGCTTGGGACCAGAATATCTGGCGGAGCGTGTCATCCTAAGGTCAACGTTGGCCCTTTCTCTCCAGTCGCCACCCACTAGGAGGTAAGGTCTCTACCCAGAACCGTGCCTTCTCTGTGGTGGGCCCTACATTTTGGAATCACCTGACTAGTGATATTAGGACTGCGGACCCCCTTTTGGCCTTCAAGAAGCAGTTAAAAACTTGGCTTTTTAAGGCCACCTTGGCAATCAAGGAGGCTGATTTGTTTGATGTTGTTTGCCTGCCCACCTGTGTTTTCTGCCATCCTGCCTTTGTATATTTGTAGATAGTGGTACCTCTACTTACGAGTTTAATCCGTTCCGAATGCATGCTCATAAGTATAAATAAATAAATCAATAAAATAAAAAAACCGTAAGTAGAGCAGACCGCATAGACTCAGGTCTTGATTTTATATGTCTTTTGTGGTTTGTTTCATTTTTCCATAAAATTGTTTTCCTTATATTGTTCATCGCCCTGAGTTCCTTTGGGAAAGTTGGGTGGTAAATAAATACATAAATACATAAACAAACAAACAAACAAACACATGGTACAGTATCTCCCTGCCCTCCCCACCAGCTCCAGTCAGAGAAGGGAAGATTCTTAACTGCTGCAAGAATTCATGCACAGTGGTCCCTTGTATAAAGGAATTAATTGGTCCCAAATGAAATTCTGTTAAGCAAATTTTTCTTTATACAAATTTCCCATAAGAATGCATTGAAAATGGAGTAATCCCATTTTATGTTATACGGATTTTCCCCATAGGCAATTCTGTTAAGCAAATTTCCCCTATCTCCAGAATATTTTATGTTGTACAAATTTTATGTTATACAAGCTGTTTGTTATACAAGGGCCCACTGTATCTTGTAAGAGATCACTTGTGGATGCAAAAAACACATATCTTGAGTCCTGCCACTGTATTGGGTCAGCATGGCAACTCCTCTCATCAAATGCCTTTTTCAGAAAGTTTACATGCACTGTAAAAATCATCATCTGGACAGTAGCGCCAGGTGAGGTATGGTAAGAGTAGTGCTATTCTATGACCTCACAAAACTGAACCACGGATTCTCCCCTCCCTATCCCAGCAGGTGTTGCAAACCTATGTTGCACTCACTCAAACCCAGGAGCCCAAATACACACCCCACCCACCACCTCAAGTTTGTAAAGATTAAAAAATAATTCCCTTGTGCCTTCTGGACCATGCGGGGGGGGGGGGCAATTCTACCAGCCAACACTTCTACACACCCCAAAACGTTTTATTAAATTTGAATTGGCCACGAGAGGGCACAAGGGTTTATTTCATGAAAGAAGTTTCCCCCGTAATAACTCTCAAAGATTTGGAGGCTGGCATGTGTGGTCCTCAGACCACTAAAAGCTCATTCAGCACAACCTTTTCTGGTGGTTTAGGCGGAGAGAGCACAACCTGAACCAGAAGCAACATGGCAAAGTAATGATCTGAACTGGGCTTTCTGTAGTGAAGCTCAGTATTCAAGCCCCCTAGCTTCCGGATTTATTAAGGCAAAATACACCTGCAACAAAGGAGATTTCTGGGACGCATATACTTGGTGCCAACACTATTACCTTGTCAAAATGTGCATTTCCTTTTTCACAAGTTATGTTTTAGCCTCTGAAGAACACAGGCAAATAAACAAACATACAAATCATATGAACTTCAAAGCATCTTGTGTCGCTTGACTGTGAAATGAAGCAGCCTCGGGCTTGATTTATACCTAGATGGAAAAGTACCAGGGAATACAGTGATCCCCCGCCTATCGCTGGGGTTAGGGACCTGAACTGACCCGCGATAATTGAAAATCTGTGATATGCAGATGCAGGTTGAGTCAGGCCTTGGGGGGGGGGGGCTAGCTGGGGGCTCTTGTACTTTCCGGTAAACCGGAAATCATTTCTGAGGTCTCCAACAGGCCTAGAAAGACTCTCTGAGGCCTCAGAAATGATTTTCAGCAATCCGGAAGTCACTTCCGGTTCGCAGGGAGTCCCTTTTGGGGCCTCCAGAAGGCCCAGGAAGGCCCTCGCGGGCCTGTTCAGGGCAGCTCTAGTCCTGGGGTAAGTTTGGAAGGCTTGAAACAGGACTTTTCCCCATTACCCTACAGGGCCTTTTTTCATATACTGTGGTCCTGCGATATAGCGGGAACGCAATATATGAACTGCGAAAGGGCGGGGGACCACTGTACCAAGGTTTTCCAAGTGTTCATACCCCCAGGCAGCAAAATATGTGCCCCCCCCCCCGTCATGGAACCACCCAGAGCCCACTTCATGTATTGTTCTTCCAAGGCTCATAACAGGCAGGGATGTTTTCACACGGAAAACAAATGAGTGAGAGGGTGCAACCTCCCTATCAGCCATTCCAGCATCCTCTTTCACCCAGCCTCGGTCCTGATATCCTGATGGGGCTGGCGTGGGCCAAATGCATATGGCCAGGCACGGCATGGTGTGGGTAGGGCTCATCTCATCTCTTCTGCATCCCATTTGATGATTAGCCCCTGCCAGTGTCCCCCATCATCAGACTTAAGGGTGATGGAATCCGAAAACATCAGGAATCTGGCTTAAAAACTCCAGGAAGCCAAGGCTCCCAGTCGGAGCTGATAAAACCGGGATAGCCTGACTCAGTGCAGGGCACGTTCCCTAAGTTGTATTTAGAGTGTATTATTCCCTGTAGTTAAGTTTTAACTGTTTGGAAAGCGCCCGGAATAAGGTGGTATATCAATTAATGTTCTTAAGGTGCCATGGAGGAATTATTATTTTTTTGGGGGGGGGCTGGTTGAGTACCGAAGACAGAGCCTCCCCCCCCCTGTTTTAGATGCGGGCCCCTCCCAACAATACACTGGACCCTCGTATAGCCCACGGTTTGTATAACATAAAATCTGTACAACATAAACCATTCCAGAGACAGGGGAAATTTGCTTAAGAGCCTCGTGGCGCAGTGGTTAAATGCCTGTCCTGCAGGTAAAACTGTGCTCTTGACCTGGGGTTCAATCCCCGGTAGCAGGCTCAAGGTTCACTCAGCCTTCCATCCTTCCGAGGTTGGTAAAATGAGTACCCAGCTTGCTGGGGGGAGGGGGGGCAATGTGTAGCCTGCACACTGTAATTAAAAAATTGTAAACCGCCCAGAGACGACTTGTAGTGGTATGGGGCGGTATATAAGCAGAACACTTTAAGACAGTGTTTTTCAACCACTGTTCCGTGCCGCGAGATGTTGCCTGGTGTGCGGTTGGAAAAGCTGAAGAATATCAGCTTTGTGTTCAGCCAAACAGGCCCAGGTTGCGCACTGAATAAAGTATTTTATAATTTTTCATATTTCTGTTTATTTACTATTTCATAATAAAGTAATTATAAAATACTTTCTTTGTGTTTCTTTGATTCCTATTCAAGAGAATTACTTTATATATAGTCAATATAGGCACAGAGTTAATTTTTTTAACATTTTCTAATGGTAGTGTGCCTCGTGATTTTTTTCATGAAACAAGTGTGCCTTTGCCCAAAAAAGGTTGAAAAACACTGTTTTAAGAGAATCGCCTCTGGGGCGAATCCCATGCAACATAAAAATGGTCGCGGTGAGGGATCACCCCGTTTTCAATGCATCCCTAGGGGACATTGGCATAAAGGGAAACTCGCTGAACAGAATTTCATTTGGAACGGATTGATTCCTTTATACAAAAGGGACACCCCCTTGCACCACGAACGGGCGCCCGAAGAAGGGAAGCTCCCCCGTTGCACGGAGGGCCTTCTTTTTCCCGCCTCCCGGCTCGCTCCGGAGGAAAAAACCCCCTTTCCCCCCCCCCCTCCTCCACCCAGGGGCTCCTCCTGAACCCCTTCGGCCGGGGGGGGGCGATCCGATGGGGAGCACGAGAGGACCCACCGCCTTGACCCCCTGGTCCGCACGTGGTCCGCCCCCCCCACCCCACCCCACGCCCGCCGGCCGGGAGACACTCACTGAGGCGCAGGAGGGCCACGTAGAGGAGGAAGGTGCGGACCGAAGAGAGGACGTCCTCGCGCATCTTCCGCTTCAGCTCCTCCGGGTCCAGCTTGGGCCCCAAACCCTCGAGGCGGAACATGGCCTCCCGGCGGCGGCGGCGGCGGCGGAAGAACCTTCTCGGGGGCGGGGCCGGCAGGGGGGAAGGCGCTCAACTGTTCGGGAGGGCACTTCCGGCCCTTTGGCCCGCCTCCTGTACGGAGCCGCGTTGGGGACAAACTTGTCCCTTCCGCCCTCCTCCAACCCTAGAGAGGAAAAGAGGAGTTGCGTCACCAAGAAGTCCTCTTGTGGTTCCAAAGCGACGCGGTTCTCCCTTGGAAAGAAGGGGCAGCGCCAAGGCAGGGCGCAGGGGGAAGTTGACACGTTTTCAAGGGAGGAATCGAATCTGCTGTGGACGAAAGTGTGTTCCTCTTGTACCGAGCAGACGTTGAGTGGTGCCTGTAGAAAGCAAGGAAGAAAAATCCTGTGTTTTACTATAGCTACCACTGGGCTGCAACGTCTCTCTTTCTCTCCCTACAAATTAAAAACAAAAAAAAAATTGCCCCTGACAGAGGCTGTTTCTATCTCCGGACGCATTTCGTGTGAAAAACCTAACCATAGGGGGGACACAGAGGGCTGAAAAAGGAATATACAGAAACTCAAAAAGAAATATCTGGTTATTTATATATGTTTAGTGTCTTCAGACTGTGTTTCTGGAATGGTTTTGAAGATTTTCTTCAATTTTTAGCAGGACAGATGCTTAAAAGAATAGCCAAATGCAGGAATCCTAACACTGTGAATTTTGTGTCCCTCCCCACTCAGCAACTGAACCAAAATGGGGAAGATAATGCAGAAGAAATAAATGTTCTTCATGTACTACCCTTCTTCCTTCTGCAGGAAAAGTTTGTTATGTGTTTCTCCCCCCACCCCCACCCCCACCCCCCGCCTAAAAATGGTTCTGATGCTAGAGAAGAAATGAACATGATGATTTATCCGCATCCAATATCATGTCAAAGATTGTAATAACTTCTCAATATCATATCATAGATAGGTGCAGCTTATGGTTGAAGCTGTTATATCCATAAGGCAGACCTACTAGTCCTCAATAGCCCTTACAAAAGCTCTGTGGCACAGTGGTTAAACGTCAGTACTGCAGATCTGAGTTTAACCCTGACAGGTTTAGGTAGCCAGCTCAAGGTTGATTCTGCCTTCCTTAGGAGACTGGTATAGTAATGAATACCCAGCTCACTTGGGGGCAAAGTGTTACTTGCATAATATAGGGCGTTTATACACGACCCCTAAACTCCGGGGCAAATGGCTCCCAGCTCCGGAGCTTAAAAATGTTTACCCACCAGCTGCCTCCGAGAGGCAGAACGAGGCGAGCGGCATGCTTTTCTTTCTCTTTTTCTCCCTCCCCTCACGCAGCCAGCAGCCAGGAAGTGCGGAGGGGGGTGGGGACATAGGAACAGCGACAAACCCCTAAGATCTCTGGTCCGAATTTAAGTGGCCAGCAGATCTTAGGGGTCGTGTAAAAAGGCCCTAAGTTGCACACTGCCCAGACATTACCCTAGCACTATGGGGTAGTGTTTAAGTCTAAACAAACGTTACAACAACAACAACAACAGGTCTTCTTCACCACAGAATATCCTCAAATAATATATGCACACAAAGCAATATGATGATCAAAGACAAGGAATGATTAAATCTAATATAGGGATCAAGACACAGATGGGACCCGCATTGCCCATCTGTTGAAAGGACCAGTTTCAACGGAGAACAGGTTGGGAGAAAATTCCTTAACGCTGGTGACCTTGACCACAAAGCTCCTGCAGGATAAGATACTTATACATCCTACTGCAATCACTACTAGGTAACACAACAGGGGTGTAATTTGATTGTGGCACAATGTGGATCTCAGTCCTGCTGTTTGAAGCAATAATGGCATATTATGGGAATGATCATCCATCTGGATAAGATGACATCTGTTACTATATATATATGAGACTGAACTGGGATACTGGATAGATTTCTCTCTCTCTTCATTTTGCCATCCTGTCCAATCCTGTCTGTGTAGAGTGTGTGTGTGTGTTGCGTCGTTACAGTCGTGACTGACTCTTCGTGACGCCTGTAGGCAAATGTGTTACTGTAGTCTGTTCAAAACCACTGGAAACAGGAGTAGCAACAGCATGCTTTCTGCTTCTTTGATACACTTTATAAACTAAAGCAGTAGTTCTGAAAACAGAAACGAGCCTCTTGGTTCCTCAAATTCTTTCTAGCTCCTTCACTGTAACAGCAGTCACGGCAGCACACTAGGTCTACTAGAAAAACAATAACACTAGGAAAGTTGAAAGCTATAGCAAAAACAGGAGGCTTAATATAAAACAAATTGACTGAATAAAGGAAGCCACCACCTCCAGTTTGCAAGAGCTGAGAAGGGCTATTCGTGATAGGACCTTTTGGTCATCACCAACCCATAGGGTCACTACAAGTGTGAAGTTTATTAATGTACCTAACAACAATAGTTTGCATACAGACAATAATCAGGTTGCAGCCTTCCTTTGGCTTGTAAGTGCAGTGCCAGCATACTCACCAGTTGAGTATTTTTGTAACAGGTTGTGGTTTTGTAGGAGCCCCATGGCATAGTAGTTAATGCCTGTATTGCAGGTAAAACTGTGCTCACAACCTGGGGTTCAATCCCAGGTAACAGGCTCATGGTTGATTCAGCCTTCCATCCTTCCGAGGTCGGTAAAATGAGTACCCAGCTTTCTGGGGGAGGGCAATGTGTAGCCTGCACACTGTAATTAAAACTGTAAATCACCCAGAGACTACTTGAAGTGGTATGGGGCGGCATATAAGCAGAACATTTTTAAAGGCCCAAACACAATCTGTTGCAGAGTTTTATTTCTGGTTAAATTCCTCTACCTATGTAGCAGACATGCAGAGATTTAAAGAGCAGAATTAGCTTCACGTTCCCTAGAATAACCCTCCCCTTTTCTCAATAACTCATTCTGAGTTGTTAGCAAAAAAAAAAAAGGTTTCATTACTTACAGCTGAACAGATCCACCAGAAAACTAAGAACACACATGTCTACTTTCAGCAAAGCCCTCAACAGACCGACTGCTTCCAACAGATAAAAAAAATGGGGGAAGTAGACAGAGCAGAAAGGCATGTCTCTCTCTGAATCAGAGGTAGGAGGGAACTATTAGTTACTACTGGATACATTGACAATCACCCTAGCCTAAAAAGGTTATCACACGTCCCAGCCATACCTACTAAAGGCAGCATGCGAAGTTGCAAAAACTCCAACAGGGCCAGACAAAAAGATTAAAGTGGGATGAACCAGTTCACCTTGTTTTCCAGTGGAGTGGGATCCTTTAGGCAGCTACTAACCCCAGGTGTTGCCTAAGTTGTGCCCAAAGAGGAGCAGCAAATGATATATCTTTCTTCAAAGTCAATGGGTTGGTAGGGTATATCCCCCAAATCAAGTCCTGCATTAAACAAGTCATGAGGCCCCAGATCCCACATGGAACCCTACCCTTGTATGACTATGTATGTCATACCAGAGTCAGCTGCTTCAGCCAGATAAGCTAGTGCAGTGTTGGAAAGCCTCTTTTATAATAACCAAGTAACCTGACACTTTGGCATAAAAAGGTATTTTCATGGGACAAAGAAAATACATCAACAATTGATTTTAATATACTTTAAGTTCAACTTAATTTTGCAATGTATGGAAATGACCCTCTGTTTCTGTCCTCTTCCCTCAAAAAGGCTCCCCCTCCCCGTGAAGAACTCATGTCCCTCACAGCCCTGTCCATGTGTCCCTCCCTGGTCCTCCTTCCTCACCTTTTGCTCCTCTTGCCTTCTTGTTCTATGACTCGGGTGGGATCCAGAGCCATCTCCCCACCCAGGTCTCACTTCCCTTCAGTGCATTGCTGTGGACACATGGGCATGAGCAAGAAACCCAGGTGGAAGGAAAGGCACCACTGCTAGAGCAGTCACAACAACATTTAAATCCTGCCCACAGGCTGGCTCTTGCATTCCACAGGTGGACATCAGTCCTCCAAAGGTGAATGCAGAGGAGTAGAGAGGAATAAGCAAGAGTGGCTCTTTCAGAGGGTCTAGAAGTGATGTGTGTGCATAAAAGGAAAATCAGTCCAAGGGGGTACAGAGGTTGCCTGCAGTTCCAGGTCAGGTTGATCTGTGGGCCAAAAGGCAGCGTTGTGTATACTAGGCCTGCACAACAGGTAGACCATGGGCTACCGGTAGCCTGTGAAGGTTTCAAAAGTAACCCGCCAGCCACCAATAAAAAAAGTGAAGGGATAAGTCCTCCACCCCTTCCTCTCCCATCCCAAAGACCACCACTGCCCTAGCAAAGTTCTGGGTCTGCAAGCCCACTGTCTCAGCCCAGCGGGGCAGTTCAAGGGCCATGGCGCGGTCCTCTCCTCGCCCCCCCCCCCAGCCAGCCAGATGATTGGCATGCCACTGTCTCATGACCAGCTGAGTTGCTGGCATGGCGTGAAGGGACAGGAGGGGACAGCAAGAGGGCCTCTCCAGCCTGGCCGAGCAGGCTCATGGCTGCGTCAGCATCCACAGCAACAGAAGAGAAGGAGGGGAGGAGGGGGAGGGGAGGAAGAGGGCCAGGCCAGGAGCTGTGCACGCTGAGTCCTTTCTGGCCGGGCTGGGCGGCCACACGCACACTCCTATAAGTAGACCACAGGGGCCCTTGGGGAGATCAAAGTCAACTGCAGGGCCGTTTGGGAGAAGAAAGAAAGAAAGAAAGAAAGAAAGAAAGAAAGAAAGAAAGAAAGAAAGAAAGAAAGAAAGAAAGAAAGAAAGAAAGAAAGAAAGAAAGAAAGAAAGAAAGAAAGAAAGAAAACTTTGTCTAAAATAGGGATATGTTTATTTTTGTGTGCAAACAGAAAACTCTTTCCTTCCAACAGAAAGCCGAGACCGGGCGTCCTGTGTGTCTGCTCAGTCTCTTACCCACATGGTAATTCTTGACAGGCAATTTCAGGGCTCTAAGGATTGCTTCATGTGGTTTGCAGCCGGACAACCCATCAATTAGAGCAGCCATTCTCAACCTTGTTTTGGCAACAGATGGACCTTTGAGGATCTCTTTTCGGGTTCCAGGGGCTCCTGTCAAACATGGATGCCACACAAACAGCTATATTTCAGGAACTTGTCAGACTGTTCAGCCTGTGACCCCTGCCAAATGTGCCAGAACTCACCTTCCGGGGGGGGGCATATGCCCCACTCCCATTGAGAATGGCTGAATTAGACGTGTCTTTAAACATAGGATTGTCCTCCAACAGCTCTTCAAGCAGAAAAATCAACACAAATACTAATAATGGTGTGCTATCAGGTTGTTCTCAATGTACTGCAAACCTATTGGGTTTTTGTAGATGTGACGCACTCGGACGTTGTTTACCTTGCCTTCCTCCTCGGGCTGCGTAGCTGTCCCACTGCCTCACAGGTGGCAGGAATGGAACTCCATTGGCTCCACATAGTTTGGGTGATCTTGAGAGACTCCTCTTCCAGGAGAAATAGTGAGGATTAGAACTCCCAGCTGATGACTTTGCAGCCAGGTGCACCAACCAACTGAGCTAAACCACACTAATAGAAGACTATTGTCTGTTAAAAATAGCGCCCTTGGCTACCCTAGTGGGCTAGGAATTAAATAATAGATCACAAAAACATACATCCAGGCCGTTGACTTCCTCTGGTGTTGCCAGTGTAGAAGTTGGGCGTTTATACAAATCCCTAATTCCTCTGAGTGTCTCCTTACACCCACCACACACACACACACACCCACCCACACAGCGCGACCAAACAGGTTTTCTGCTTTTTTGGAGGTGAAGTCATGTAGATAGTGAGTGCTTTGTCTTCCTGCTGTGAGATCTGGGCGATGGGCGCTTATGCAAACCAGAAATCCGAAGTAAAAAGGCCCATAGAATTGCTTGTCACTGCTGTGTTCTGGGCGATGGGCGCTTATGCAAGAAATCCGAAGAAAGCTGTTGAGTCTGGGGAGTAACATTCACACATGGGCAATTAGTGGTAATCTATAATTCATCCTTACTCCTTCGATTGGCAGAGGTCAGAAAGCACTGCAGAAGCAGAATCCTGAGCTCTTGGGATTAGAAGGCAGGCGAGCAGGGAGAATTTGCAGGCATCCCTTTTCAGGCCAAGGGAAGTGGTGCAGATCACATTTGATACACAGAGAGGCTTCAGCACAGAAGCCGGACTCCTCTTGGGTCCTTAAAGAGCAGAAAACCCCAACAGCTAAAGCGAAGCAAAGTGTGCTTCTTATACACAACTCCATATGCTTAAAGCACTCTCTGGGTAGTTAATAAGTAAATATTTAGGCAACACATCCTTCCCCCGTCAAGCTGGGTACTCATTTTAGTGACCTAGCAATGATAAAAGGCTAATAAGTCAACCTCGAGCTGGCCACCTGGGATTGATTTTAAGGTACCCAGAGAAGCTGCAGACCAGGAGTGGAGGGAGAAGAAGTATTTGAAACTGCCTTGCTGGGAGCAAATGGCAGATACAGGGAGAGAAAAGGAGGGCCAGGGAAGCCCAGAATAGAGAGAACACAGGATGTCTGTCTCAAGGACCCCTGGGAAACCCCAAGGGGCAAGTCCATTTCGACCCTGAATCCACCTAAAACCAGGCATGAAACAATGCCCTCTGGGGCTTGGGCTTGCCATCCACCCAAGTAAAAGAGCCACAAGACAGCCCTGTTGAAATGGGCACCAAGTGGGATGAGAACCTTGTTGCTTGTAGCCCTGTGACTGTTGCAAAGGATTTTCTGGGATTATTATGGGATCAAAACGTACACCTGGAAGAACCTCTGAAGGAAGAGGCTTCTGTCAGTTTTTTACCTGTCCCTGTTAAAACTGTTGAAATTAAAGACTCATCTTGGCAAAAAGAAGAGCCTTCCAATGTCTCCATCGCCGAAGGAGGGATTGCTTGCCGAGGATCACGGTGGCGCCCAACATGGGGCAAGACCCTCTGCACCCTATCCCACTGAACATTGATGAAATGAACTATGGAGAAACAGGATGTGGTCCTCCAGCATCTAGCTGCCCAACAGAAGGTGGTGACAGAGCATTTAATGAAATCATAGAGGCACTAGACAGGAAAGCACTAGAGATGAAAGGCCTGGGACAAACACAGGCAGAGATAAAAACATTGGTCGTGCAAGGTTGCAGAAAATGGGCCCCAATGATGATCTGGAAGCCTTTCTACCCTTCAAATGCATAGTGAGGCAGTTAAATGGCCCAAAGGCCAATGGACCTTAATATTAATCCCATGTTTAATGGGACTGATACAAGAAGTAGCCATTACTATGGAGCCCATAGAGATTTGAGACTACGAGAAGGGAAAAGCTGCAATTCCTGGCACTCTTGATCTTACTGAAGAAGCCTATTGCAGGAGGTTTCAAGAACAACGGGACAAGCCCAGAATATCTCCAAGGACAATTTTGCAACACATGAAGATGAATGTCATGCATTGGCTGAAACTGGCAGTGAGTACTGTAGACCAGGTGCCAGAGCTGGTGGAACAACTAGTCGCCACACTCCCATCCAGCATCCAGGGCTGGAATTTGTGTAATCAACCTACTAGTACTTTAGAGTTGGCTGTGACTCTGCAACCACCCCAGAACAATTGTCAACCACCTTTTCTGGTACTTGCATGGTTTGCAAGATGATTCCTTCAAAATGAGGTGACCCTTCTTGGTCTCCAAATGTTATGAAGGCTAGGAGAATGAATATAAAAGCTGGAGAAAGAAAGTCATTTAATACTTTCCCTATAATATGAAAAAAAACCAGTTCCACACCACCCCTTACAAAACAGGATATGAACATAGTCACAGTGTGTTACCAAAATACAATGTACTATTGTCAGAGAGAATAAGGTACTGTACCAGAAGATCTCCTCTTCACAGGCAGGTAGTCCGTTCAAATATGCAGCAAAGACACAAGAGACATTGTTAAAACAAGGAAGGGAAATTAAGCAAAATGGACTGAAAGATTCACTGTAAACTCAGCACAACCTCTAACTCCCATTTCTTTCTTTCTTTCTTTCTTTCTTTCTTTCTTTCTTTCTTTCTTTCTTTCTTTCTTTCTTTCTTTCTTTCTTTCTTTCTTTCTTTCTTATTTAGGCATTGCAATTTGAAATTGGCCAACAACCAAAGCTCCCTGGACAATGTACAAGAAAATTAAAAACATACAACTTGAAACTGAATAAACAATGAGCAAGAAAACAGCATAGGGTCAAATCAAGTGGTTGGAAGTAAAACCAACCACAGGAAAAACAGAGAAAACATCTGAAAGCACTAAAATAGTTGGTAAAAAGATAAAGGCATCTTCAAATGGCACTTGAAAAAAATTGTTAAGTCCTATACTAAGTATGAAATACCACATCTGCAAAAACCTTCTCACCTAGGATTGGTTATTTGACAGGGATACACAGAAGAGAGTCTTAGGGCGTTTATACACGACCCCTAAGCTCCGCCGCAAATGGCTGCAAGCTCCGGACGATAAAAATGTTTACCCATCAACTCCGGAGTTTGCAGACAATTAAGTGCGACCCCGCCCACTTAGCGCGACCAAACTGCACTTTTCTTGTACCTGCTTTTTTATAGTGGAAATATTTGATGCGGAGAGTTCCTGAGCTCTCCTCGCTTCTTTCTGTTGTCTTTCTTTTGCCTCCACCCCTTAAAGAGGAACCAGGAAGTAAACGGAGGTCGGAGCAACCTCCACCAGCACCGGAGGTAAGCCTTTTATTCTTTTGTCTCTGTCTAAGGCTTTTTTTTCCTCCCCCCCCCCCTCATGCAGACAGAACAAAGAAGTGCGGAGCGGGTGGGGACGGAGGAACAGCAACGAACCCTCAAGATATCT